>JAJOOH010002153.1:0-103145 GCA_029582605.1 Solanum gracilifrons | reverse complement strand
GCCAACCTGGTCGGTGATTCACCAATAATTTACTGGGCTCGCCGACTTTTACAAACTCCAATGTAAACTTTTCTTGAGTCCAACATCGGTCTAGGTCTGGGTCTGTATCGCCGATCTCTTTGGCGATGTGCCGACTCGACCTTTTGTTCTCCAATCTGCACTTTTCAACAACTTTCCCACTTCGACCTACATAAACAACACACCATTATTTCTTTAAGTAAAAATAAATCGATAAGGGGTCTTGGGTTGCCTCCCAAGAAGTCCCTTAGTTAATGTCATGGCATGACGCAAGTCCCTACTTAAGTTTCATTAGTGGAGTTTGCCTCACTTTTATAAGGCAACCCCTCTTCTGGGTCTGGGTAGAGACATTCCAAAAGCATATTATCTGGAATTCCATGAGTCGGGCACTACTATAAGAGAGCCTTAAACCTTTGCCACAACTCATAAACTGACTCACGCTACAATTTATTTAAACATAGGATGTTATTCCTTAGCATCATCATTTTTAAAGGAGGGTGGTCTATTGAGTCACCGTAGCTAGCAGATATGCTCAATTTTTCTACTCAGAACAGCAACACGTAAACCAAAACTAAAAATTTAGTAAGTTCAACTATAATTAACGAGAACAAAATTCAACATAACTAAAAATTCTCAACTAACATCACTCCCCGACAGTGGCACCATTTTGATGTTTGCGTAATGAAGACACAACTTTCGATGCAAGTTTCTACGATCGTCTAATAGTTTAGTAACCCAACCAAGGGTTGGGATCATTCCTAAGAGAGTGGTTTTGAGAATTAATAGAAAAATAAATTTTAATTCTAACTAGTCGTAGCTAAATACATTAACGATTAAAAACATTAGAAATTAAAGGGGGACACAAGAGTGTCAATTAACAATGGCGATTTGTCACAAGTAATGTAAAAACAACACAATAAACAATGATTTCTAAGTAATGAGAGGGTATCCTTGGGATGTGACGGGATTACTGGTAAAGCTAGATTATTGGGTACATACTTTCGATACAATATTCATAGAGTAATTGTGACTAGGGTAAGCTTTAAGGGGGATAAGCTCTCTCTCGAGCAACTTACCCCGTTTCTAACGCGTTCCTCTCGGACACCCACTTGCCGCATGAAGACCAGTCTACACCTTAACCCACTCACTCTCTCGAGCTGAGTGTGTGGGAATGAGACTAGAATTCACTTTCTCAAGTTGAACCTCATATCGACCCACTCCTATCGGCCATCAATTTAGTCGTTTCAGTTTTACGACCTCTCTCTCTCGCAAGCCGTAAACATATAAATAAACCTGTATTTGCAACTACAAAATCATTAATTCATCCATAACTACTAAATGAAATCACAATTAAATTACGATTAAACTATCAGCTAGCAAGACCCAATAATTATCTTAACCCATATTCGCTAAATCACACCCCAAGAATTGGAATTTTTAGCCACACATGTATAAGAGATAGAAATTTATACCAAATTGAGATCGCATTCAACTAGATATGAAGATTTAACTCTTGATACATGGCAAAATTTAAAGAATCCAAGAGACCCAAATCCAAATCTTGAAAATGAAACCATTTGGATCTTCAAATATTCAAAACCCTCTCAAACTTAGAGAAAAAAATATCAAAAACTACTACTCTATATGAAAATTATAATAATTGTTCCGCCCTTAAAACTACACATCTAAGTAGTATTTATAGTTTCCACAGATTTGTGTTGCAGCAGATCAATCGGCATCGTTAGTCAGAATCGCCGATCAACTCTACGTTTCGCCCTTTGGTGTAGTTCATCGCCGTTTTGCACCATCCCTCAGCATCGTCGTGCTCTGGGTCATTGGGAGACATGGTACTGCTTCACGAAACTTCTCGGCGATGCGTGGACTCCTCCCTTTTTCCGCCGACTTAATCATTTCCTTCAGGTCTCAGCACACTGGAACAAAAGGTAAAGTAAGACCCTTCGGTGACTCGCCAAGTGGACTCGGTGATCCTCAAGCCTTCACCTCTTCGTTCTTTTCAACCTTTTCATTACTATTTACGACGTAGTGTCCATGTTTTTCTTTTACACTTCAAAAAATTGAAACTTAAGGGTTTTTATAAGATATTGAGATAAAATAAGCATGTGACGACACATTTTCTATTAAAATGTAGCCGTAAATGAGTCCAATTTGTGGACTCATCAACTTGACCGCTAGTCCGAGGATGATAGGTTGTAACAACTTTGTGTCGCACTCCATACTTAGCCAATAAATCTTGCATTGTATAATTTATGAAGTGTTTACCACCATCATTGATCATGGCTCTTGTAGTTCCAAACCTTGTTTATATATGCATCTTGATGAAGTTCACCACAACCATCGCATTAATAATAGGAAAAGCTACAGCCTCAACCCACTTAGACACATAGTCCACTGCCACCTGAATCTACTGATTCCCATTGGTGGTAGGAAAAAGGCAAGTAAAATCTATCCCCTACACATCGAATATCTCAACCTCAAAAATGTTGCTCAATCGCATCTCATGCTGTCTTGAAATGGTCCTCGGTTTTTACACTTATTACAACCCTTTACAAAAGAGCAACATATTTAAACAAAGTTGGCCAAAAGAAACCCAATTGAAATACCTTATGTATTGTACCTTCTCCTCTGTGATGACCTCTACATGGTGAAGAATGAGAACTCTCCAACACTTGACGTACCTCATTTTAATCTATACATATTCACACTACTTGGTTAGGCTCTTTCATGAATAGGAATGACTCATCCTATTTGTAGAACCTTGCTTCATGTCTGAACTTTTGTTTTTAGTGAATAGAAGCACTTGGTGGAAATAATCCACTTACCAAAAGGTTCGCAATGTTAGCATACCAAAACAGTTGTGCCATGTCTAAAGCTAACAATTGTTCATCAGGAAACTCTTCATGAATCTGCCCTTCATTTTTCACATAATATCAATCCTCCAATCTTGACAAGTGATCAACGATTTGATTCTTACCGCCCTTTCTATCCTTGATTTCTAGGTCAAATTCTTGGAGTAGGAAAATCCATTTGCTAAGCCTTGTCTTTGCATCCTTCTTATAAAATAAGTACCTCATTTCAGCATGACCAGTGTAAAAAATAACCTTAGTACCAACCAAGTAAGATCTGAACTTGTCGAAGGCAAATACTAGAGCAAACATATCTTTGTCCTTCCTTTGGCCCATTACTGCACCCACTTTTTATATCAGTAGAATTGCACATAAGCTCAAGAGGTAGTTCCAAATTGTGAGGAATTAAGATAGGAGCTTCAAGCAGCTTCTTCAACAACTCAAAGGCCTTCACACAGCTTTGATCAAACACAAATTTCACCTCATTCTCCAATAGACTACACATAGGTCTAGCAGTCGTAGAGAAATCCTTGATGAACCTCATATAGAATCAAGCATGCCCAAGGAAACTTTTTACTTCTTTCACTGATTAGGAGGTGGCATTTTTTCAATTACCACCACCTTAGCTCTATCAACTTTAAACCCTATTCTTGAAATTTTGTGACCTAGCACAATGCCTTCTCAAACTAGGAAATGACACTTCTCTCAATTCAATACAAGAATTGTTTCCTCACATCGAGCAAGGACGTTGTCAAGATTATGCAAATATAGGTCGAAAGGTTCTCTAAATACCGAGAAGTCATACATGAACACTTCCACAAAATCCTCCACCATATGATAAAAGATTTCCATTATACTTCTCTAAAATGTAGCTTGTACATTACAAAATACAAAGGGAATATACTTAAACGCATACGTTCTATATGGACAAGTGAAGGCCATCTTCTCTTGATTCACTTGGGCAATCTTTACTTGATTATTCCCCGAGTAACCATCCAAAAAGAAGTAATACTCTTGCCTTGCCAGTCTATCTAGCATTTGATCAATAAAGGGAATCGGGTAATGATTTTTTTTGGTGGTCTGGTTCAGCCTGTGATAATCCATGTAAATATGCCACCCAGTAACTACCCTCATAGGGATCAGTTCATTCTTATCATTAGTCACCATAATCATACCCATTTTCTTAGACACATATTGCACAAGATTTACCCACTTACTATCTGATACGGGATACACGATGAGTCCGCGATTTGGACTCATTTAGGGCTCTATTTTAATAGATTTAGTGTCCTCAAATGCATATTTTGTCTCAAAAACTTATGTAAATCCTTGAATTTTAGGTATCTGGGCTTCGTGACAAAGAATGGACACTATTAAGTAAGAAGGAACAAGGCGGCTCAAAGAAGGAAGAAATGAAGGCTTGAGGATCACCTAACCCATAAGGCGAGTCGCCGAATGGCCTTGGTCTCACCTAATGTTCCAATGTGCCAAGCCATGAAGGAAAAGATCTAGTGGGTGAGATAAAATAGTCATCCGCGTGTCAACGAGCAGTTTCGTGATGTAGTGTCTTTTCGTCCAAAGGTACAGGACCTCAAAGATGCTGAAGGCAACAGCAGAACGGTGAGACTGATGACCAAAGGGAATATCGCCGAGTGAAGATTGCCATTGTACTTCTCTAAAATGTGGTATGTACATTAGAAAATACAAAGGGTATACACTTAAAAGCATACGTTCCATATGGACAAGTGAAGGTCATCTTCTCTTGATCCACTCGGCAATCTTTACCTGATTATTCCCCGAGTAACCATCCAAAAAGAAGTAATACTCTTGCGTTGCCAGCCTATCTAGCATCTGATCAACGAAGGAAATTGTGTAATGATCTTTTTTGGTGGCCTCGTTCAGCCTGCGATAATCCATGTAAATACGCCACCCAGTAACCATCCTCATGGGGATCAATTCATTATTATCATTATTCACCACAATCATACCCATTTTCTTAGACACACATTGTTCAAGACTTACCCACTTACTATCTAATACGGGATAGATGATGAGTCCACGATTTAGACTCATTTAGGGCTCTATTTTAATAGATTTAGTGTCCCTAAATGCATATTTTGTCTCAAAAACTTATGTAAATCCTTGAATTTCAGGTATTTAGTCTTCGTGACAAAGCATGGACACTAATAAGCAAGAAGGAACAAGGCGGCTCAAAGAACGAAGAAATGAAGGCCTGAGGATCGTCTAACCCATAAGGTGAGTCGCCGAATGGACTTGGTCTCACCTAATGTTCCAATGTGCCAAGCTATGAAGGGCAAAATATAATGGGTGAGATAAAATAGTAGTCCACTTTCGTGATGTAGTGTCTTTTCACCCAAAGATACAGGATCTCAAAGATGCTGAAGGCAAAAGCAGAACAGTGAAACAAATGACCAAAGGGCGGATCGTCGAGTGAAGATATCCATTATACTTCTCTAAAATGTGGCTTGTACATTATAAAATACAAGGGGAATACACTTTAAAGCATACGTTCCATATGGAGAAGTGAAGGTCATCTTCTCTTGATCCATTGGGGCAATCTTTACTTGATTATTCCCCGAGTAACCATCAAAAAAGAAGTAATACTCTTGCGTTGCCAGCCTATCTAGCATCTGATCAATGAAGGGAATTGGGTAATGATCTTTTTTGGTGGCCTCGTTCAGCCTGCGATAATCCATGTAAATACGCCACCCAATAACTATCCTCATGGGGATCAGTTCATTCTTATCATTATTTACCACAATCATATCCATTTTCTTAGACACACATTACACAAGACTTAGCCACTTATTATCTGATACGGGATACATGATGAGTCCACGATTTGGACTCATTTAGGGATCTATTTTAATAGATTTAGTGTCGTCAAATGCATATTTTGTCTCAAAAACTTATGTAAATCCTTGAATTTCAGGTATTTGGGCTTCGTGACAAAGCGTGGACACTATTAAGCAAGAAGGAACAAGGCGGCTCAAAGAAAGAAGAAATGAAGTCATGAGGATCGCCTAACCCATTAGGCGAGTGTCCTTATGGCCTTGGTATCACCTAATGTTTCAATGTGCCAAGCCATGAAGGACAAGGTCTAGTGGGTGAGCTAAAATAGTCGTCTGCGTGTCAACGAACGGTTTTGGGATATTGTATCTTATCGCCCGAAGGTACGAGACCTCAAGGATGCTGAAGGCAAAAGCAGAACGGTGAGATAAATGACCAAAGGGCGGATCGCCGAGTGGATCGGTGATCCCGATTTATTGCGTCGAGTGATCCTTCGCAACACACTTATTGAAAAGTATAAATACTTTATTGAATTTTTAGTTTAGTATCAGTTTATGCAATCAGAAACCATTTTTTTAGAGTTATTCATTTTTAGAACTTGGTTTTTGTAGACAATTTTCCTTAGCTTTGGAGATTTTGAAGATTCCCATTTCGAAGAAATTGGAAGTAGGTATTGAAGTTTCTTCATCTTAAACATTTGTAAAGACCATATCAATCGTACCCAATAGATGGAAACACATTTCAGTATCGATTTCTATCTTTTTACTATGTCTAGCTTAAACCCCAATTCTTGGGGTGTGATTATGTTATTCTGGGTTGAAATAACGGTTGTTATTGATAATTAATAGTTTATTCATTGTTTAAAAGTATTTTCACTATGTAATTGTGGTTGAATTTAATGGGTCGTAGTTGCAAACACAATCTTAACTTCGTTTTTTTGGCATGCTCGAGAGAGATGTTGTAAAACAAAAATTATTGAATCGATCGTCTGTGGGTATTGGGTTGGCATGGGTTCAGCTCGAGAGAGTGAATCTTAAACCCTTCCCCACACATGCAGCTTGAGAGAGTGAATTGACTAAAGTGAAGGTTGTGCTTCATTGCGGCTTATTGGTGTTCGAGAGAAACCAATTCGATTCAGGGTAAATTGTTCGAGAGAAAGGTTACCCGCACTAAATTCTAGCTTATTCACTAATTTACAACATTTTATAATTAGTTATAATCACCCAATTGTTTACCTTAGCCAATAATCGTATTACATCTCAAGAATTCCGTCTCCATATTCATATTTATGTATTACTTGTTGGTTTTAGTTGCTAGTTGACTACAAACCCCCCTTCGATAATTAACACTTGTGTCAACCTTTAATTTATCATGTTTTTACTCATAAATGTTTTTAACTATGATTGACTTGAAAATATTTTTACTTTTCTATTGATTGTCAATTACGAACCGCTCCCTTGGGACTCGACCCAACTCACTAGTTGGGTTATATTAATACTCATGATCGTTGGGACTTGAACTGAAAGTAGTGTCCTGATATGTAAAGTCAAAATGGTGCCGCTGTCGAGAAGTGGTGTTACTTGAGAATCTTTAGTTAAGTGAAATTTTATTTTTGTTAGTCATAGTTGAACTTACTTAATTTTAAGTTTTATTTTGCTTATTTGCTCTTTAAAACAGGAAGCATGAGTATGAATGGTGACAATGGTCACCAAATGGAACATCCCCTTTTGAAACTGTTGAATCTCAGGGATAACCTCCTAATGTTCAAACAATTGGGAGGTGAGACTATCCATGAAATGTGGCCGAGATTTAAAGCAATACTACAACAGTGCCCAACTCATGTAATGCCAGATAAATTGCTACTGGAGTGCTTCTATTGATGTCTTGGTCCCGAAAATAGAAGCGTTGTTGATGCACTTTTTGCAGGTTGTTTGATACAACAACCATATGAAGTAGTAGTTCAACTCCTTGATGGCATGGTTAAAACCAACAAGGAAACAGAGAAAGAACAAGGATGGGCTACATTGTTTACGTAGCTGGATGTCTTATCTCGGAAAGTTATGTAGTTAGAGGCAAGGTTAAAAAAGAAGGACAAGTGCCTTTCTCATAACGAGTGTCAAAGGATGAAGCAACATGAGAGTGACTAAAATCAACAGGCTCTCTCACTCATTCTACACAAAATCGAAGAATAAGATGATGACCTCGCATCTCGTGATTATTCAGCTGCAAGATGCCCAAATAGAAAAAGTGATGTCCTATCTTTACTCACAGTCAAAGAAGGGTTGGCCTAGTGATACTATGGCCAACCCCAAGAATGAGTGTTGAGTAAGCAGTTGGGTCGTGCCACGACGTTAACTAAGGTGCTGTTTTGGAGGAAACCCAAAACCATTTTTATTGCTTTATTTTTGTTTTAGAAATAATGGTATGTTGATTGTGCAGGTTAAAGTGTGGAAAATGTTTGAAAAGTTCAGGTTGGCGAAGCAAAGGTCTAGTCGGTGCATCGCCGATGAGGTTGGCGAGCCTGACCTAGACCACCGTTGGACTCAAAGACACTTTCAAAGTGGAGTCTGTAAAACTCGATGTACCCAGGATATTAACGGTGAATCACTGAACTTATCAGCAATCTCAATATATTGCACCGTTTGGACCCCTAGATTAAATGGAGGTCCTATAAAATTCGACGGGGTAAGTGACCACTCGGTGTTACGCCGAGTGGCTCGGTGAGTGTGAATAATGACGCCGGGGCAATGTATGCTCTGGGTCTAATTTAATTTGACTAGTGCATTCTTTGATTTTGTTTTCGGGGGTGAATTCGAGAAGTAGGGTCGAATGCAGGCATGTTGGGTCGTTTGGCAAGGTGGGTGGAGCTCGCTGAATCACTCTGCGGTTCGCTAAAGTTCCCCATATCGCCTTTAATTTCATGCTTGATGCGTTGATTGGAATCTGTAACTTTGGGTGAGAAGCCTGAGGTTGTCGAAGGCAGTTGACGACTTACCAAAAGTTTTCTTGATCACCCTTTGTCTGCACCTCTGAACCCTTGTTGCAATGTAACTTTTAGTGGGCTAGCCCTTGCTCTCCAAAAGATGTCAGTGATTAGCTGAAAGGCCCTACCCATCGCCAACTTGCCCAGAACTTTAGAGAAAATCCTTTCTGTGAGCTCGATCTGGCTCGCCGAATCGATTCAGTGACTCACTGACTAGATCAGTCAGTTTATCTGCAACTGCATTTTTGTGAAATTGATTGAGTTGTTTCTAATTTTTCTTATGTTTTGTAGGTATGGTACGAACAAATATAAACATGCCACTCCAGAAAAGAGTACGGGGTATCACTATAAATGAAGGGGTATCGAATCCTCAAAAGAAGGGCAGATAAGAGCCTTCTCCAAGTGATAAGGCAAGGGCAAGAGGCCCGTATCCAATAGGATAACTACTGGTTCTCAGGCTGCTTTATCCGAGCCTGAGGACAACCAACCTCTACAGTCCCGGCGAAATGAGCTCCAGGCTAGATCTCAACCTGACTCAGCCAACATCCTTTCAGCTACCACACCCATACACTGAGCGCCAGATCCAGCACCCCCTGTGGCTCTTGTGCCACCAGTCATCCCTCCACCTAGGGTTCCCAATAGATTGAAAGGTGATGGTTTTTGAACCATCCTCGAGAAGAAGCTGCTATCTACAGAGGGCCTTAAGGGCAAATACTCTTATGTGAGGGACACCCTTCGCTTCCAAATATTCGAGCAGTTCCCCAGCCTCTGAGGCCCCTACATTCCTTCATGGGTCTGGGAGTTCTATACAGCATATGGTGATTTAGTGACGAAGATTAAGAAGAAGGCCAGCGAGTTCAGACCTGTTAAGTCGAGCATGGTCCGGGGTAAGGAAGTAGGGTGTAGTAGTGAAAACACCAACAATGTTTTAGGTAGAGCTCTGCATTCAACACGTCCTTATGATGGATTGCATGTCGCTCAGTCCTTAGATGAATTGAACATATGGTTGGTACCACTAATTCCTGATACCACCCCGAGGTTGATCGAGGCAAAGGACCCCATAAAGAAGAGGGATTTGAGCATTGCTGCTCGTTTCTGGTTTGGCTTCATTAGCAACACCATAATGTCATCCTAAAACGAGTCCATTCTACGGGATCCTAAGGCAGCCTGCCTTGGATCTATTATATCTCGGATGATAATCGACGTAGGACTCCTTATTGAGCAGGACATTGCCAAGATGGCCAAGCAGAGACAGCCTTATCAACCGTTTCCAGTACTAATCACGGAGTTGTGCGGGCGTTCTGGAGTCCCCTGAGATGCTGCTAGAGATTTTCAGGTGACCCCATCTTTCTCTACTGACATCCGGCGTATTGAGACCGATTACACTCATGAGGAGGCTGATAGGAAGAGAGCAGCCCTGACAGATACTTCTCCAGAGGTTGATGTGGATTCCATACCTGAAGAGGCCTCTACGCCTACTCCGGCCTCTGGGACTTTAGGTACTTCTGCCCATGCCTCTTCCTCACTTGCTCTAGGCACATCCACTTCTGCCTAGCAGACCAAGATTTCCCAGGCGATGATCCTGAGGATGGGGCATCTAGCCCATTCAGCTGATGTGAGGGCGATCCGATTAGAGAGATCAGTCGCCTTGATGATTGAAGCTGCTATCTTAGATGCACTGACTCCCCTCCGGGTCTCTGTTGATGATCTGACTACTAAAGTTATAGCTTGTGAGAGAAGGCAGGGGGAGACCTCAGAGGTTACTGCTTTGGAAGTGAAGGTAGTAGACTTGAGGAAGGATGTAGACTATCTAAAGTCTATGAACTTCACTTCATTACTGGAGGCTACAGATGACTTGAATGCTCCTGAGATCTCAGAGATTCCTCCGGCCACCACCGGAGAAGTACACAGGGATGAGACAACAGTGGATGAGTCAGATGCTGAGACCGACGAGGAGAAGATAGAGACGCAAAAGAAGAGTATATATGGAGAATTACCAGATCTTGAGCAGTCGATTATGCAGTTGGCGATCCAGTCATCACTAACTAAGATATCTATGGCAGCTTCTGGAGGGTCTGGTACTAGTGTTCCTCCTGAGATCACCCCGAGCACTGATGTCAAAGACCAGACTGATGCACCGGGCACTGATTCCTAGATAGAAGGAGTTACTGCATAGACAAGATCCCATTTTTACTTCCCTCTCTATCTTACTTTAATTTTGAATTTTGGGATAATTTTATTCGCATTTTAGGACAAATGCTTTTATTTGTGGTGGGGTGCAGTTCACATTTTGCGACCTGATTGAAGTTTTGTTTATCTTTTTAGGTTTTGAGTTGAATTTCTGTTGTACACTGCTTTTTGTTGAAGGTTTGAACTTGTAGCTCCGTATTTTTAACTATAAATGATTTTTGACCCTTCCGAGAAAAAAAATTTCCACCCCTTGTTGTGCTGAATGTGGCTGTTCTTTTGCAAATTTGAGTATCAGTTTTGATCAATACCAATGACTTGAATAGTGCTTATAATCGAACAAACATGACTGTGCGGCTATGATGAGGTCAATTGAAGTTGCATAGTCAATATGTGAACTCGCTGCATCTCGTTATGACTAGCCAAGTATCAGATTTACAGTATTGTGATGAGCTTTGCACACTAGCGAAAGTGTGGAGTCTTGTTTTGACATTGGTGTCGATGCCTTGTATGATGAGCTTACCTTGAACCATGTATTATGACACCTAGAATTTTCCCCGTTAGTCAGGTTAACTAAGTAAAGGCAATTTCTTGAGATGATCTTAGGAAACTTTAAAGAGTGTGAACCAATTTGATATTATACCTCTTTTTGTGGGCTACCTTATGAGTGTGTGAACTCCTTTTGAGCATACCCTTTACTTGGTATAAACTTGTTGAAAGCTTAACCTTTCTTGATAAGCCTAAGTTGGGGGTGTGGTGAAAAGAAAAGGTGAATCAAGAAAATGCAAAGAAGTCCCTTTTACCCATGTTTTGACAAATATAGAACCCCTCCATATAATAAAAGAAGAAAAGAATGAAAAAGAAAAAGAAAGAAAAAGTTGTGAGAATACAAAGAAAAAAGGGTTTCCAACGTTCCATGGATGATGAACAAGAGGTGACTTTTAAGCTTGAATGAAAATGATGAAGAAAAGGGAAAAAGGTGTTGTTCACATCACATATCATGAGGATTACATCCTATGAGCCTAAATGACTATACCATTGCACTCAGTCCCATTGCAGGCCTTGAAAAGACGTTGAAACAAATGTCGATTGGAAAATAAGGGCAAGCCTATGGGTGAAAATCCTACATTGTGTTCATCTTTGTGAGTGTGAGCATTGCATTTGATTCTGGAACTTTAAATTGTTGAATCATTGTGTGAGAATATGGAATCATTCTTTGAGTGAGGGCATTTGATGACCTTTGTTGAGCTTCAACTTGCATTTGAAGAAAGTAATGTTAGCTTGAGATTCTTTGGTAATGGTGAGTTACAACATGAATCTTTGAGTGTACAATTTATCCTTGCATGAGTAAGTTGAGTCTTCTTGTGTCCATTAATGAGTGAGTCTTGTGTAGCACCGTCTGAGATACTACTGAACTTGAGTTTTACTTGAGGACATGCAAAAGTTTACGTTGGGGCTATTGATGAGTCCACGATTTGGACTCATTTAAGGCTTTATTTTAATAGATTTAGTGTCCTCAAATGCATGTTTTGTCTCAAAAACAAATGTAAATCCTTGAATTTCATGTTTTTGGACTTCAGGACAAAGAATAGACACTATTAAGCAAGACGGAACAAGGCAGCTCAAACAACGAAGAAATGAAGGCCTTAGGGTTACCTAACCCATTAGGCGAGTCGCCGAATGGCCTTGGCCTTACCTAATGTTCCAGTTTGCCATGCCCTGAAGGAGAAGATCTAGTCGGCGAGATAAAAGAGCAGTTGGCGTGTCGCCGAACAGTTCCGCGATGCAGTGCCTTATCTCCCAAGGTAGAAGACCTCAAGGATGCTGAAGGCAAAAGCAAAACGGTGAGGCAAATGACCAAAGTTCGGACCGTTGAGTGGATCGGCAATCCCGACTAATTGCGCCGACTGATTCTTCGTAGCATACTTTTTGACAACTATAAATACTTCTTTGAAACTTTAGTTTTGTATCAGTTTATGCAATCAGAAACCATTTTTTAGAGTTCTTCAGTTTTAGAACTTGGTTTTTGGAGACAATTTTCCTTAGCTTTGGAGATTTTGAAGATTCTCGTTTCAATGAAATTGGAAGTGGGTATTGAAGTTTATTCATCTTAGATGTTTGTAAAGACCATATCAATCGTACCCTATTGATGGAAACACATTTCGGTATTGATTTCCATCTTTTTACTATGTCCAACTAAAATCCCAATTCTTGGGGTGTGATTATGTGATTATGGGTTGAATTAACTATTGGGTAATGTTAATTAATAGTTTATTTGCTATTTAAAAGTGTTTTTGTTCAGTAATTGTTGTTGAATTTAATGGGTTGTAGTTGCAAATACAATCTTAACTTCATAATTTTGGCCTGCTCGAGAGAAAGGTTGTGAAACCAAAATTATTGAAGCGATGGTCAGTGGGTATTGGGTTGGCAATGGTTCTGCTCGAGAGAGTGAATCCTAAAACCTTTCCCACACATTCAACTCGAGAGAGTGAATGAACGAAATTGAAGGTTGTGCTTTATTGTGGCTTATTGGTGTTCGAGAGAAACCAATTCGATGCGAGGTAAATTGTTCTAGAGAAAGTTTACCCCCACTTCAGTCTAGCTTATTCACTGATTTACAACATTTTCTTATTAATTGCAATTACCCGATTGTTTTTCTTAGCCCATAATCCTATCACATCCCAAAAATCCCGTCTCCATATTCATATTTCCGTGTTACTTGTTGTTTTTAGTTGCTTGTTGACTACAAACCCATCTTCGATAATTGACACTTGTGTCAACCTTTAATTTATCATGTTTTTACTCGTAAGTGTTTTTAACTATGATTTACTTGAACACATTTTTACCTTTCTATTGATTCGCAATTATGAACCGCTCCCTTGGGACTCGACCCCAACTCACTAGTTGGGTTATATTACTACTCACGATTGTTGGCAGTTGAACTGGAAGTATTGTCCTCATACGTGAAGTCAATACACTATCCTTGTATCTGACCACTTGATAACTTCCTTCCTCACCACATCTTTCATGAATGGGTTTAGTCAGAGCTGATGTTATGAACTGGGATTGTGGCCTTCCTCCATGTATATCTTATGCATACACAATGTCGGACTAATCCGATGAATGTTAGACGTTTGGCAGTCAAGGACTACCTTCCGCCTTTTAAATATTGTCAATGCTGCTTTTACCTATAATTCAGACAAATCTGATGAACGAATCATACGTAGGGTATCATCATCTCCTAAAAATGCACACTTCAGGTGGGATGGATGTGTATTTAGTTTAGGCTTGGGTGGAGGACTTGACACCCTATTTAAAGGATCCATGTTATCTTTCAAAATACCCAAACTAGATATCTCCAACAACTTCAACATTTCCTGCGCTTCATGTCACGACCCAAGGATACCTCCTAGATGTAACATGGTGTACTTGACCCAAAGGGGACTCATACAATCCCTTATCTTCATCATAACATAAGATCGTAGAAAAGTAGGGAAAATTTAAAACTTTCTTTAAACATACAATCTAAAAGCATTTCGTAAAAGTGGAAGTTTTTACTAACATCTTTGTCTCAAACCATCTATGAATAACATGAGTAAAAGTCTTTGGATGAAGCCCATATAAAGTCTAAAACATAAGGAAAGACATAAAAGGAACATAAAGGGCTTTGTCCTCGAATCTATGAGTACTCACCCAATCTTCAAGTCTTCTTGCACTTAGGAACCTGCTTCCAAGCAACTCAATCTCCAACACCCTACAATTGATTGGAATGTAGGCAATATGCGTTAGTACAAAATGTACCAAGTATGCAAGCTAACACATCATCATAAAGCATCTCAAATGGTTAGTCAACATAAGACATAAGCATAAGAGACAATACAAATTCATAACATAACACCAACATAAATATAATATCATCACAGGTCAACATAAGACATACATAACTTCGTACTTCAACCATTAGTCTTTCATATTTAAGTGAACAACTTCACAAGCCACCTCCAAGTATACTTATGGAAGGTCAAGATAGCATCCCATAATACTATCCAAGCTAAGTACCTCTCTTTGGTCATTCTTGGTCCTAGCCCACCTTCATAGTCAAGACCTAGGTTTTTATGTCATAAGAGCACTATATCCCTAAGTAACCTCAAGGCACACTTGTGCAATGAATGTGGGGAATCCCATAATACAACACATACTAATCATATCCTTAAAGTCACCATATTAATATTCATCATTTCTAGGTGTCAGTATTGACCTACTTTCATATTGACAAGGAACTATCATCTTAAGTCAATTCATATCAAGGAAGGCAGCTATAGCAATAATCCTAGCTAGGGATACATCACATAAGACGACACTTCATAAGTAGCTTCAACTCATACTTGTGCCATGTATTAATGGAATCCCATACTATCACTCACACTAAGTACTCTTTTAGGCTTGCTTACTCAACGCTAACTATCTTTCATTCTAGTCTATCAAAGAATAGCATATTACCTTGCTAGACCTAACTACCATAGAAAACATCCTATCATACAATCCAAGTTATCAAAGTAAGGTACAGGTATACCAACCTAGCGACCATGCAACCATTCAATAAGATGCAAGATATCCTTAGGGGAGTATAAATACTCAACCCTAAGCTATCCTTAGGAGAGTATGGTGTCTCAATCCTAAGCTACCATGAAATGGTCTTGGCCTTACCAAGTCAAGCTACCATGAAGGCATTTTAACCATGCTAGTTTGATCTACCCATAGGAGAGTATAGATCCTAAATCCTAGGCTACCATTCCTATACTAATGCAATCTACCATGAACATCACCCTACCAATGCTAGTACAAGATAACTTTAGGAGTGCTTAATTCCTCAATCCCAAGCTACTATGAGATCTACCATCCGAAGATACATAATTCAACTATCCATGAAGGAATCAGAAGACTCAACCTCAAGTTATTATATTCTAACACGCATGATTCATTTTAGGTGATTAACCTTTCATATTCTACCTATATGCAAGATATCTCATCATATTAGACTTACTCTTTAAGCCCTAGTTATCAACATTATATCTTCAAGCCCTACATTAAAGATTTACCCCACAATCATCATACTAGTCTAGATCACAAGACACATTAGCCCTAAGCTTAGTCATAAGCAATTCTAAGTATAATTCATCAAAAGTCCCAATTCTTAATCATTTCAATTCATGTTCTATCATACATGCATAAGTCTAGTTCAATTAATGATTTCATATTTCTATTCTTGAATAAGTTTCATTCATGACAACAATCCAAGAGAATCTAGCAAGAATGATCAATTCCTCATCAAAAGACACAAACCCACGTACTTGGAAATTACGGTTAATCAATAAATTCACATAAATTCTTCATAATATCATGAATCAACACTAAATTAATCATATATGAGTAGTATCCAACCATTTAGAATCATACCCACCTAAAACCCATATATTGGAAGTAACCCTAACTATATTGGGGTTTTTCTTCACAAATAAGGGGAAATTCTTGGAGACTCTATGGGTGGAAGAACCCATATATGAAAAGATAAACATACCTTAATCAAACCACCAGCACAAGACTTTAGAAATGGAGCTTTTGTTCTCGACCTTAGCTTTAAGCCTAGCTTCTTCTTCAATGGAGGTTCTTCTTAGAGAGAAAAATATTTGAGAGAGGAGTGATTTTGGTTTTTGATTTGAGTCTAATGTAAAGTGACTTAAACTTGGGGGCTAAGGACTTAATATAGACTAAATAGGTGAATAAAATACATACAAAATGACCCCCACTTAAACCTAGTCGATTAGGAATTTATTCAAACGTCCCTCAACTTGGTTGTCCCGTCCAGGCACCACGGCCACTTTGACAGCTCGTCAATGGTACCACGGCCGATGGTGGTGCCCGTGGTCCCTTGACCAGTGGCTCACCCAACCTGCCAAGAACCTAAAACACTAAGGCACCTTCACGAGCACTTTGACAGGTTGTGGTCAATCCAACGGCTCGGAAGTGGCTTGTGAACTTGGGGCAGTGTCTTGGCCTCAAGGCCTTGCCTCCCACCATCCTAAGTCATCTTCATGGACCACTTCACGGTTCGTGGTCAAGACCATTGGCCGTGAAAGTGGTCGTGGTCTTTGAGGCAGACTTGGCAAGGTTGGGCAGCCTTGGCTAGGGCCTTGCTCCCTTGGCGTTGGCCTTTGCCCTTGCAACCCTATACCACTCAATATATGAGCTTTTGAACTACGGGGTCTAACGCGTGTCTTGTCATTCAACTACTAAGCCCCTCATTCTTTGTATGTAAGGTCTCATCTATGACTCCATTTTGCATACGTCAAACCTTAGAACCATAGTTTGTGGCTCTAATTTGGTCTACTAGCTTTCGGGATCTTACAATATCTCCCTCTTAGGAACATTCGTCCTCGAATGAACTTTATAAACACTTCTTAAAGGAAATGAAACTAGATGAGCAGCCCATTATGCCGGCATTACATCTCGATGCACACAACAAAACAAGGAAACTACAATTCCAACCTAAACATACCTAATGCAACTCAAGGAAGTAGCAACTACATCTACCAACTCAAAATGTATGAAAGAGACATACATACTCATTTCCAAGGAGGAACTAACTACTCCTAGATACAACATAATTAACATAAATTCATAGACCCTAACATGCATATTGAGTTAAAGATGCTACAACATGAGGCAACACAATGAAATTAGTTCAATTCTAACAAGGCATACACATCTTCATAAACATACATACAAGGAAATCATGGCAACACATAATCATGTAAAGACCTTATGGAATAGGCACACTATCTCCCCCTTGGGAGTAAGCCCAGACATGCTTTTCTAAACATCAATAAAGGCAGGTACAACATCATGTCCAACATAACAAGTCATAAAAGACAAGAAATCTGGAAATTTTCTAAAACATGAAAGAAGCACATACAGGAAGGGACATGAGGAGATCACTCTTGATCTTCTCTAGATTGGAGAGCATAAAACCTATTCCTCTTTGGAGGCTCATCATCCCTACAACTAGGGGTAACTTGCTTACCCTCTCTTATAGTAGCATTTGTCTTTGGGCAATATTTCTTCATGTGGCAACTCTCACCACATCCATAACAATCATCTCTACCGGCCAAACACTTACCCTAATGCCTCTTACCACACCTAGAAAAAGTGGGCCATAGGGACTCACAACATTTCCCTTGTGGCCTAGGGGTAGACACCCTTTCATCCTTATACTTAGGAGCATTAGAATGGCCTTGTCTGGAAAACTTTTGTCGATTCTTAGAACGGCAATGTCGATCGGACCCATTTTTATCCACCATAGACCTCATTTTCTCCCTAGCCCTCTCTTTCTTGATTTTTGACTCTTCTATTTGTTGGGCAAACACCATGAGGCATGTGATATCTATATCATCAACAAGAATTGCCATACATCATTCTTGTTCTACTAGATCTAACACCCCCGTCCTAAACCTATTCATCAAATCCCTTGGACTTGCTACCAAAGATGGATCATTCTTAGACAAAAGAGTGAACTTCAAGGCATACTAATTGACACTCATGTTGCCTTGCTTAAGATTTATGAATTCCTCCAACTTAACCTCCCTCAACTGCCGAGGAAAGAACCTATGAAGGAAAGCCGACTTAAAAGTTTCCCACTCTATGGGACCCACCTCTACCAGCCTAAACTCTTTTCACTGCTCATACCAGATTTGGGCAACAAATTTCAATTGGTAAGTGGCTAATTCCACTTTTCTCTCTAAGTTACCCCCATGACAGCAAGTGTCTTATAAACCTCATCTATGAACCCATTTGGATCCTCCTCCACCTTGGAGCCACTAAACTCTGGAGGGTTCATCCTCAAGAACTCCCTAATACTATAAGCACCCATCCCCCCTATAGGGTTTGCCGGAGCCACCACCTCTCTATTGGCTGGCACCGTCAAGGCTTGAGCCAACAATTGCATAGAAGCCCTAAGCTCTACTAGAGTGACATTCCCAATTGGAGGATCATTAGGTACTTGAGGAGGAGTTTGATTTTGAACTTGGGGAGGAATATCTTGGTCTCCATTGTCTTCTCCTTCTCTCCTAGCATTCACCCTAGTCTAAGCCATACCCTGAAGAGCCAAAGGCACGGATTAGAAAAATGGCGTACTAAAGACAAACACTATGGCATGACTAATAGAATGAAAAAGTGAGATTTTTCCTAAGTATCCCATAGCCTCTTATTCATAGATGTGTCAAGGCACATACCGATGAATAAGACTCTACTAGACATGGTTTGAGACAATTATAGAACCATTCAAACCGTTTGCTCTGATTACCAAGTTTGTCATGAACCAGGGGTACCCCTAGATGTATAATGGCGTGCTTGACCCCGAATAGGTTGCATGCAAACCCTTAGCATCATCATAACATAATATCGTAGAAAAGTAGGGAAAATTTAAAACTTTCTTTAAACATACAATCAAAAAGCATTTCATAAAAGCGGAAGTCTTTACTAACATATTTGTCTCAAACCATCTATGAATAACATGAATAAAAGTCTTGGGATGCAGCCCATATAAAGTTTAAAACATAAGGAAAGAAAGAAAAGGAAAGATAAAGGGGTTTGTCCTAGAAGCTATGAGGACTCACCAAATCTTCAAGTCTTCTTGCACTTAGGAACCTAGCTTTCAAGTAACTCAATCTCCAACACGCTACATTTGATTAAAATGTAGGGATTATGTGTTAGTACAAAATGTATCACATATGTTAGACTTACTCTTTAAGACCTAGTGATCAACATTATGGCTTCAAGCCCTACATTCAAGCTTTACTCCACAATCATCATACTAGTCTAGATCACAAGACACATTAGCCCTTAGCCTTAGTCATAAGCAATTCTAAGCATAATTCATCAAAAGTCCCAATTCTTAATCATTTCAATTAATGTTCTATCATACATGCATAAGTCTAGTTCAATTCATGATTTCATGTTGCTATTCTTGAATAAGTTCCATTTATGACAACAATCCAAGAGACTCTAGCAAGTATCATCCATTTCTTATCAAAAGACACAAACCCACATACTTGGAAATTAGGATTATTCAAAGAATTCAAAAACATTCTTCATAATATCATGAATAAACACTAAATTAATCATGTATGAGTAGTAGCCAACCATTTGGAATCATACCCACCTAAAACCCATACATTGGAAGTAACCCTAGCTTGATTTGGGTAGTTCTTCACAAATAAGGGGAAATTCTTGGGGACTCTATGGGTGGAAGAACCCATAGATGTAAAGATAAACATACCTTAATAAAAGAACTAGCATAACCCTTTAGAAATGGAGCCTTTGTTCTTGACCTTAGCTTCAACCCTAGCTTCTTCTTCAATTGAGGTTCTTCTTAGAGAGATATATATTTGTAAGAGGAGTAATTTCAGTTTTTGATTTGAGTCTATTGTAACGTGACTTAAACTTGGGGGCTAAGTACTTAAAATAGTCAAAATATGTGATTTAAAGACATACAAAATGACCCCCACTTAAACCTAGTCGATTAGGAATTTACTCAAATGTCCCTCAACTTGGCTGTCTTGTCCAGGCACAACGGCCAGTTTGACGACTCATCAAGAGTACCATGGCCCGTGATGGTGCCCATGGTCCATTGACTAGTGGCTCCCCCAACATGCCAAGACCCTAAACACTAAGGCCCCTTTGCGAGAACTTTGACGGGCCATGGTCAATCCTACGGCTCGTGAAGTGGCCCGTGAACTTGGGGCAGTGTCTTGGCCTCAAGGCCTTGCCTCCCACCATCCTAAGATATCTTCACGGACCAATTCATGTTCCGTGGTCAAGACCACTGGCCATAAAAGTTTTCATGGTCTTTGAGGCAGACTTGGCCAAGGTTAGGCAGCCTTGGCCCTTGGCTAGGGCCTTGCCCCCTTGGCCTTGGTCTTTGCCCTTGCAACCCTATACCACTCCATATATGACCATCTAAACTACGGGGTTTAACACATGTCTTGATGTTCAATTACTAAGCCCCTCATTCTAAGTACGTAAGGTCTCATCTACGACTCCATTTCACATACATCAAACCTTAGAACCCTAGCTTGTGGCTCTAGGTTGGTTTACTAGTTTCCAGGATGTTACACTTCAGCATCACAATAGATATCGTGGCCTATCAACACTAACTCCAGTGATCTCTGGATGCGATGTAACAAGTTTCTGCTGAAATACCAAACATTGTTATGGCCGACTATTCTTCATACACAGTGGACAACTTTAATGCTTTATACACATCAAACACTTCAACTTTGTTATGAGCCCTCATAGTAATTTGACCAACTTCTACATCTATCGTAGCCTATCAACACTTGTTCCAGTTATCTCTAGATGTGATGTAATGAGTTTGTTGTGCAATATCTATCCCTATTATGGCCGACTGCTCTTCATATAAATTTGAGAACTTCAATGCTTTATACAGATCAAACAGTTCAACTTTGTCGTGAGCCCTCATAGTAAGTTGACCAGCTGCTATATCTATCATAGCATGCCCAGTGGACAAAAGAGTCTTCCTAGAGTGAAAGCAACGTCAAGATCTAGCTAAAAATTCAGCATAATAGAATCCACTGGAAATATCAGTGATATTACTTGGACCAATACATCTTCCATAACACCTTTCGACCTAGCTACCGAACGATATGCCAAATGTAAAATAATGGTGGTTGTCTTAGGACTGCCTAACCACAATTTTTTGTACAAAGATATTGGCATAATATTAATACTAGCCTCGAGATCACACAACCCTCACACATGAATGCTTTGACCTATAGGTTAGCACAATATGTATTAAGTATGGAATCCATGCATAAAAATATTTAAAACATGCATAAAAGGGACATATTATCTGAAACCATGCTATATGTCATTTTGAACATCATCTTTTAAATAGTTGGAGAATGTAACTCATAAAGAAACTCACATACAATTCATTATAGCATAGGAGATATCATCATAATTACAAGCATAGTCTCCAACATAAGCATAATACATATCCCAATCTTCACAAGACATAGTTCACATTCATAATAACATACCAAGATCATATCATCATAATAGAACTATCACAAAAGCAACCCAAAGCCACACTTGTGCATTGCATAGATAGGATCCCATAATCCCATCTACACTAAGTATCACTTCTAGGCTACCATTATCATGCATAACATAAGTTCCTATATCTTCATAGCATAAGGAAACTATACCACAACCCCATTATAAGTGTACTTGTTCATTGTATAATTGAAGTCCCATACCTCCACTTACACTAAGTAAAGCTCATTAGGAAGTCATAAGTATATTTCATGTTTATAACTCATATAAAACATACATTTAACTCATAATCATCATATCATAAGAGAACAAACCACAATCACTCTCAAAGCCCACTTGTGCAATGCATGAATGGAGTCCCATACCCCCATCCATACTAAGTATAACTTCTTGAGGAACCATATTACATAACTCAGGTTATTATCATAATTCATAATCTTATCATATAGGGAGATATAGCCTTAACCGACATAGACCATGTGATCTACATGGAATCCAGTGTCTTACCCCCACACAAAAAAGAGGTGTCCTACTTGCCTAAGGTAGAACTAACATGATTAGCTTTTAGGTGGATCCACTAGCTAAAGACCTATGTGGGCACATAGTTATGGGATAATGATATTGCTACTACAAATTCGGACTACTAACGTAAAAGGTTTCCATTTCATGAGATAAGTTGCATGGGGAAGCCAAACTTTCTAGCATAAAAGGTTACATCTCACTTTCATATCCACTAGGTGCTAATCATAATTCCATTTAAAAGTCATATTAAGTCTTTACTTAAGTTCATATTTATGTAAGAATGTACTATACACTCAAACCAACATAACATCATAATAAATCATAGATTCATTAGCTGAGAATGTCCTTTCAACCTTAGAATCATCAATATATGAGTAAACCTTTCATATCATATTCATAGTGTGTTCATGAGAATAGCCATTCATTCTACACAACAAGATCATCACAGTCATAATAGTTCATGCATAATAAAGTGTAAGGGTATGGGGAGAACTACCTTTCAACAATACCACATTACACAATAATCATACGATCTTAACTTTCTAAGTGATTCATAAGCTTATACACAATTCTCATAAAGATGTACAAACCCTTATAACTTTACCCTTCAAGGGCCATGAACCGCAGGTAACACCTTAGTCACATCATAGTCATATTTAGGCATGGGTGTGTGTGTTTGTGATTTTCCTACCAATGACACAACAACAACATTATCATAATAGACACTTTATTCTCAAAGTATTCATAAACATGCACCTAATATCATAAGCATGCATACACCTCATATCTTGCATTCAAGGGTCATATTAGGTCAACACATCTAGCATTCAATACATGAAACATAGATACAACAATGACTCAAGTAATCCATTAATTTCATGCAAAGAATCATGTGATCATATTATAGGTCATGTGGGTGAAGTCTTTTCACAATAGGGTTATATACAACTCAACATACATAATGGCTTCCTTCTTAAAGTATTAAAACCCTTAGTTTATTCATTTTAGCTTTTACCCTTAAAGCCCTAGGAGTCATCCTCATGTTACTAGCCTTACTCTCAAGCAATGCCTCAAATGATCCTCATGTATACCTATTTATCAATGTAACCTAACCACATGCCTCATTCTTAATCAATTATAGTCATATAAGAAACATATAAAATCAATCTCAATACTACACAGCCATGATCAATCATAAAAGCCGTTAATCAATTAGTTCATGTCCCAAGCTCTATTAATAAACAACTCATGTCTAGGTGATCTAATCAAAGGAAATTTATCAAGAAGTTCCTCAATCTTTGAAGGTCACACCTAAACCCTCAATTTGCCACTTTCATGACATAACCCTAGACTATATCAATTTCTTCAGATCATCTTATGTTAATCAAGTATACATGTAGAATTATATTAAAATAATGCAATAACATCATAATCTACTCATAACCAATCAATTGGACCAACGTGCAATAACATTCATAATATAAAGAAGAATCATAGATAGGATTGGGGAACTCGTGGATTCTTGAAGAATTCAAGTTAAAATCATGTAAAATCAGTAATTAATTTATAAAAAAACATAATTCAACATTTAAAAGTAAATTTGAAAGAAATCCATGGGATTGAGTTGAAACCTAGCTATTTGGGTTTTCTAGATTTGAGATAAAAGCTTTTGAAGGGGCCCATAGGGTGATTTCTACCCAAGGATGAAAACTCCCATACCTTAGGTGTAGAATCCAACAAAATTCGTATTGTAAAGATCCCTTCTTCAAGCTCGAACTTGATCACTTTCTTTGTTCTTTAGTGGAGGTTTCTAGAAAGAAGATTTTTGGAGAGGAAGGTGGTTATGATTTGGGGTCTTGACATATAATTAGTTAATAGGGTGTTTAATGAGTTAAAATACTTTTAACATATTTGTAAATTTTATATTAAACAATCCCTACTTAAAATTAATTAAAAAGGAATTACCTAAATCACCCTTTGATTGACCGAGTCGGGCAGTTTCTATAGGTTCCATCGACGCCCATGGACCTACGGATGGTGAGTGCATTGACGCCACATCCTGCAAGTCCGTGGATGGTGGCTGAAACTCCTTACCTTGGGGCCTGACCCATGACTCCTACCTATGGGGCGTGGGTCCACCTACTAGCCGTAGGTGACATCCGTAGATGGCCCCAAATTGACAGTTTTTTGTCAAATCGGGCAGCCTTAGGGTTAGGCTTTAGAGTACCCCTCAAGGACCCTTGGTTGGTCCTTGGGGAGTTGTACCTTGATGTTTAACCCCTATAACCCTCTTTCTAAGCTCGGAAAGTCAATATACAACCTAAAGCACCACATCAAACTCAAAAACAAACTCGTTAGGCTCTAGTTTCACCTACTAGTTTTCTGGGTTGTTATATTATCTCCCCCTTAGGAACATTAGTCCTCGAATGACACTTTAAACACTTTTATGGAACTAAAGACTCAAGACTAGAAGCCCATCATGCATGAAACATCAATATGCATATAAACAAGGAGGAAACATCACTCCATCTCAATACACTCAATGCAACACAAGGAACTATGAACTACATCTAACAACCCATTTAAGAATGAGATTTTCATAATTAATCATGTTTAAGGAGGAACTTCCATCTCCTAGTCATAATATACTGAACATACTCTCATGGAGATCATATGCAATTACTTCTCAAAAGAATTTTATACAAGGAGGAATTTCTGAACTTCTAACTAAAGCATGCTCATATGTTCTTCTCATGAAGTACAATAGGCAACTCTTACTTAAAGCAGTACAACATGAAGAAACAATTCACTTGAACTCATTTAATTTTAAAACACAAGTTTTCATGAACATGCATTATTCAAAGAAGTCGTGGCAACACATAAGCGCATAACAACAATGTTAGCTAGGCACACCATCTCCCCCTTAGGAGTGAGCCTATACCAACACTTCTAAACATCATAAATCACATAATCATAAGAGGAATTACATTTTTCTACTAAAAGTAAGCTCAACACAACATTATGGAGAAAATATGCCATTTCTTCAAAATTATAACAACGCATGCTTATCAAATCATTTCATGAAGTCAAATATGCCATTATCGTACTAAAATCCACAAAAACATGAGGAACATATAAATTATGAAAACTCATTTTTATACAAAATAAGAGTCTTTCACATAACATGAGGAGATCATGTAAATTTCTAAAACACTCAGGACTCCTAGACATAAAACAAGCCGCCTAAAAAGAAACTCTCGATCTCAAGCTTGAATAGAAATAGAAGGAAGGGATGAGGATATTGGGACTCTCAATCAATTCTTCTGTATAAGCACATGATCTCCCTCTTGGGATTAAGCCCCTTTTACTAAAACCTTAAATACTACTCCTTTAAAACAAACGGAAAGCATTAGCAAGACTCATTATAACCTTATCGGGTTCTAAAAACAATAGAGGTCTAATGAACATGCATCCAAACGTTACTAAAGTTAACAAGAGTAACTCTATGAGGGAATCATGGGACACATACAACATCTAAGACTCCCCAATCAAGAAACGAGTTAAGAAGAACTTAACATCTAGATCTAGAGAGAAATAGAAGGGAACATAAGGATATTGGGACATCTCATTGCCCTTGGCCTCTTAAGTAGCACCCTCAACTAAAACCCTTACTAATTTACCACCCTTAACATTCTCTAGGCATCACTTAAATACCATTATCCATCAAATCCTCCATCACATCCTAAACATCATTATGACTAAGTGGGACTCCACCAACATACACACATAACCATAACCAAACCCAAGTACACTAAGGACAACATAAAAGATCATTATGTCCAACTTATCAAGTCACAAAAGACAAGCACTACCGGAATAGAAGTAAGCATGAAACACATACCGGGAGCAATATTAGGAGGAAGCTCTTGTTCACCTCTAGCTTGAAGAGCATCAGACCTAATCTTTTTTCTCTCTCTTCCCCTAGCCTTAAGTATCCGGCAATCTCTTATTTTGTGGTCACTTCCACCACAACCATAACAACCTTCCATATCGGCTAAACACCTACCATAATGCTTCCTTCCACATATTTTGCAAGTAAGCTTAAGTAGCACTGACTCACTATTGCTTCCTCTTTTAGGCTTAGGGTTAAACACCCTCTTTTGGCCACAATTTGGGGAAACCTTGGAAGAGCATGGCCCCAAAAATATTTCTTCAGAGGAATTATCATCACCAATCTTATACCTCTTCGTTCCTCTATCCCTATCTTTAAGTTTCTCACTTTCAAACCATTGAGCATGGATCAGAAGACAATCAATATCCATATCATTCTTAAGAATAACCATACTACATTCTTTTTCTATCAAATCGGATACACCCTACACAAACTTATGCATCTTCATCCAAGGGTTGGCCACTAAGAATGAAGCATATCTTGACAACCTAGTGAACACCCGAGCATACTCCTTAACATTCATCCTACCTTAGTGAAGGTTAATAAACTCAAGTATATTAGCTTCTCTCAATAAACCCATTCTTAAATATTTCCCATTCTATGGGGCCCGCTTCTACCGGCATAGCTCCTTTACGTTGACTAAATCAAAATAGGGCAACATCCTTTAGTTGGTAAGAGGCCCATTCCGCCTTCTCTACCGGAGTTATTCCTACAAAGTTCAACACCCTAGTTAACTCATCTATAAACTTTTTAGGTTCTTCCCCTTTCTTTGACTCATAGAACTCCGAAATATCTATCCCAACTTGAGTCAACAATTGCAAACCATACCTAATCTTCTCCTTAGACGCATACTCACTTATAGGGACAATTGGAGCTTGGAGAGGAACCCCTTACTCCACATTTTCTTCTTCATTCCTTTCAACATGACCCCTTGAAGTAGTCATATTGATGTAATCCAGATTACCTCAAGGTTATCCATTCATGAACATCAACGCTTTGATGAAGTATTCACAACGATGGAGATTGTTTGGCATACATGGATGATCATAAGGTGGCTACATGCCTTACATGGGAACATATGCACCTTGAAGGAGCTCCCAGTTGGGCAACACCGTTCTTGGATGATAGCTTGGAGCATGGGAAGCCTAACAAAGCAAGGAGGAGCAAATGAATGTGTTACTCCATTCGGCAAGCTGAAGGACACCTCGGTGATTCGCCAAAGCCCTTTGGCGAGCTTTACAAGAGTTCCTACTGATCCAATGAGCTGCAGGAGAAGGCTGCCCATTCAGCGAGCACGGAGAACATTTGGCGCATCACCAAATGGACCCCAAGACCACCAAAAGTTATAGTAGCTACCTAGGGGGAATCCAAGGGAGCAAGCATATCGCCGACCAATCGGCAACATGCCAAGAGGATTGGGTTAGCCCGACTTAGCTCGCTGATTGGTAATTTTGGGTCACTTCTGGGCCCATCTATGTAATAATGCCTAAAACTATAAATAGGCCTTTAGGGGTTCATTTTAGGTTAGACTTGTTTGAATATTGTGGTTATAAGCATGAAATCCTTGTGTGAGCGTTTGAAAGGTTGGTATAAGCTTTTGTTGATTCTTGTTTAGAAACGTCAGTTACTTGGGATATTGATTCCCTCGAGGTCAGCATAAGAGTTAGGTGTTTCTTGTTGGATTAACGAATTGAGGTCTTTGGGTTTAATATACCTATAGGTTGCTTTTTTTCCCCTCTTTTTCTGTCTATATATGTATCATTTGTTTCTTGTATTTTTGATATCCGCTGTTGTTTGTCATTCTTCTTGTGAGAATTACATCACTTGGTACCACAGCTTGGATTAGATTTGTTCCTACGATTCTAGTCTTGGGTTTGTTACAAAAAAATCTGTTCAAATCGGTTTTTGTGAAAATTGTTGAAATGCGTTTGTTAATTTGAGTCTTCTTTGGAGTTTCCAATGTTATATTAGTGCTCCCTAACCTTATTTGAGTCTAGGGGTGAGAATTGAAAGGGTTTGGTTCACTAATAAAGAATCCACCGTTGTTGGTTGAACAAGCTTTGAAGAAGACAAAGTGGGTATTGAAATCTGTAAGTTTGGCAAGGAATTAGGTGCTAGAAAGTATTGGGGTTTGTTTCCTATAACTAAGAGAGCTTGTATCCCGAATTTCATGAAATTCTGAGTAAAACATCTAGAGGGTTTATTTTTGGGTCTTCGTAGTTGTTCTTGAAGTTCTTGAATAACATTCAAACCTTCAAGTAAGGAATCTTTAAAAGAGAAAGAGTTTGATTTCAAAAATGAAGAAGGAGAAAGTTCAAAAGTGTTTGTACAAAACGAATTTACCTAAAAGGGTAAATACTAAAGGACAAGGTGCAGGGGGGACTACCAAGGTTCAATTTTTAGAGTCTTGCAGTTGCAGCTTGAGGAATTTGGGTGAATCCTGACTTGGATCGCCCATTCCACTCGGCACCTTTCCCTTTGGCCAGCCAGGTCACCGAGTTGGTCCATATTTCGATGGAGGTACTGGAAATTTTGGCGAGCTCAGCCTTGGTCACCGAATACATTTGGCGTATCACCAAGCTTCTACCCAGATCGTCGAGTTGCCTTGGAGGACTGTCGAGTTTGGCAAACCAATTTTTAAGTCGGCGAGATGAACTTCATGTTTGACAAAGAAACAGGCCATTTGGCAATGGGAAACTCGTCTTATGACCCATTTCATAGAATGTTCTAATTCGTAGTTTCTTTTCTTTGATTCAAGTTTGTAGACATGAATCCTAAACTAATTTTCAACTTGTAATTACCTACTTGTTGACTATTGGTACTTGAATTCACTTCCTTGTTAGTGCTTTTCTTTGTATGTTTTTTTATCATTTTACTTCGTAGTTAACTTTTTGATCCAAATCCATTTGATTTAATTGAGTCGTCTGTCCTTCTTTAAATAAAAATCCACTTTGGCCAAGAGTAGAAATTGAGATCTTGTGATCAACCGAGTATAAGCAATCTTCAACATTAGCTGCACCAAATTGAGAGGCAATGAAAAGTGTGTAAACACGAGTGATTGTGAGTTCATTTTAGTAACGCTAACGCTGTTTGTTGTTTTTGTGAGTTGTCACTTTGTAGGAACACATAGTTATAAGAGAGCATGTCCTCAATAGCCTCTGACCCATGTGACTATGATATGGGAGATTATGATTGTGATGATGAGGGTTATGGATGTGAGGATGATGGTGATTATGGGCGCTATGATAATAGACATGATCAAGAACCGAATGGGAATGAGAGCTACTATTCAGGAGGAGAATATGAGTAAAATGGTAAACATAGCTCTTATGATGAGGATGGAGAAGAAGCATCTTGTGGAAGCTCATATTGTGATGAGGGAGCAGGTGAGAGATCTTACCCTCACTCCGAGACTGAAGATGGTTCCTATGATGATGCCGGAACATGCTACACTTCCCACTCCCAGGATAAAGGTAAGCTGAGGTATAATACTCTATTATATAAGAAGTACGAGGAGCATGCCCCTTAGGCATGTGAAGAATCATATTTTTACTCTTGTTCTAATCCTTACCCTAGTGGAAGTAGTGTGTATGGCTACACTAGCTCAAGTCAAAGTCATCAGAGGGGAAGCAGAGAGTGTTCAACTCTAAAGTCTAAGGATACTATATCCTATACTTCTCATGATAATGCACACTTATCGGGATATGGTAACCAAGGCAAGTATGAAGGATGTGTCAAGTGTCTCCTTTCCAAAATGATTGATTTTCCTATATTTGAAGAAAGGTGTGATCCCGAGGCATATCTTGATTGGTAGTGGCAATGTGGGCAGACTTTCCAAACCCATGATTTGAGAGGTCAATAACGACCCTTCTATGCCCTTTTTCATTTGAAAGGTCTTGTATTGGGTTGGTAGACTTAAGTGTCAAGGCTCCGAACACTCCAAGGAAATACCCACCCATTGACATGGGAAGAATTGAAGAGGCTGATGAGGTTCAGGTATGTGCCAAAGGGGTACACAAAGCTTTTCAAACTCGATCCGAGAAGACCAATTCTTAGGACAAAGGATGGAATCTGTGGGGCTTTGGGACTTGACCTTGTCCTCGATGATGGGTACAATCTGAACTACATCACTCTAGAGGTGGTAGCCTACTTGGGACTACCTCAACTACAAAGGACTTATCCATAGACCATGGAGGGATGTAAGGTTACCAAAGGGTTAAGAGTGTCTTTCACACATGGCAAATACTATGAGGAGGTTTGGTGTGATATAATGGTTATGACCTCTTGTTATTTAAGTTAAGGGGCCAATTGGTTTAGTGAACATAGGGACCCAAACAAACATAATGGGTACAAGTGTGTTGTGGCTAATTGGGGAACACCTCTATTTCCTTTTCCTAAAGTGAAAAATGATAGACAAAATATTGAGAGGAGTAAGGGAAAGTAAGGTGGCAACCTAAGAGTGGAAAAAAGAGATGTTGAGAGGAGTCAAGTGAGAGGGTTGCAACAATCTCAATCTAACATTGTTGTTCATCCTTTATTTGGTAAGAATGGAGGAACACAAGTCCCTGCCAAAGAGCCTATAGTTGAAGGGGTGATGGATGCACTTATGGAATGTCCCAACATCCAAGGTAAAGAAATTCTTTGTTGCGGGCGTCAAGGTACAATAGCTAAACCTAGAACTTTTACCATTGCCAATGAACAAAGTGTGAATATTAGGTTGTCTTTAAGTGAGCCTATTGAATCTTTACCTTATATTGATAATGTGCTTGTTGAGAGTGTGGATATACTAGTTGATCCTATTGATGACCAAAATGATTCATCTAGTAATATCGATTTATGTCCACCTAGTGTTGACACCTATGTTTTGAATGCTAGCTCATTATTTTGTGATGTTTGTGTTGATCAACCTGTTTCTGAGTGTAGTTCACTGCTTAAGGGTCCTTGTAATGTGATTAAGGAACCTCAAGTTTGTGTCAATAATGAGAAAGTTGATAATTTGATTAGGAGTGACTCTTTGAGCATATTTATTGTGGAAGATCCGATTGCTTGTTTTGTTCATAGAGATCATATGCCTGAAAACACTTTAAAAATTGATATGTGTCTATTTTAGGGTGAACTTGAATGTTTTAATTCTTCCCTAGTGGTTGATCATTCCCTCTTTAAGTACAATATCCTATTTGAAGATGATGAAATCACTCCTAGTGATGCACCCAGTGGTGTGAATCATGAGAGTAGTATAGTTCTTGATAACTATACTTGCTATAATAACCCACTATGGTGCGAAACTTTTCCTCCCAAAGTTGGAAATCTTTTCTTAGAAGATGAGAGTACTCTTGTAGGGAAGGAATGCGATGAGGAGGAATGTGGTATTTGTTTTCCCATTCCCTTTTCTTCTTGGTGTCTCCCAATTGTAAATGGTATGACCAATGAGTTTGAATCTATTAGTAGTCATACCCATGAAAACACATTGGAGGAACTTGAATTGCGGGACACCTTTCTCTATTAGTTGTTTACATATGATGATGCTCATGTTGTTGATTGGAGTTTGTTGTTGGGAGGACAGAGTTCCATCTTGATAATTGGAGGGGCACTTGATCCAATAATGTGGGCCTTCTATCCTTTTGGTCCCGGTGGATGTTTGAGGGTATTTGAACTGGTGGGAATATCATCTTTTGGGTGGTACTACCAGGTTGTTGAGAAGAATAACCATTGTCCTTCTTCTCCATTTGTGGGCTTAATAGCCATGACAATAGAGGATGTTTGGTTGTGCTTTGAGTTTGAGTCCCCTGGGTTAAATTATTTTAATGCTAACCTCTATACTACCCCTCATGCTAAGAGGATAAGCTTTTGCTTATGATCTAAATGGTTTTACAAGGTTTGGATTCGAGGACTCACTTTTATCTACTTTTATATGATGATACTCATACTGGTGTGGGTTGCATATATTATGTTAGTAGTGGTATAAATTTGGAAAATGAGAGTCTCCTGACTCGATGCTATGCAATCCTTTTCCATTTGACCCTAGTGTTGTCTTTAAGTGTGCTGAGTGTGGTAGTAACACCATCTGTCATTTGCATGATTCTTCTGTGGTGTTATTACATGATCCAATGTGCTTGAATGAGGTATGTTTACCAATTTGGGTGGGAAATCCTTATGTACTTAAACCTGCTTATGAATTAGGAATAATCACTCTCTTGAAGTTATCTAGTGCATTGGATGGGATCTTAATTTGGGTGACCACTCATTGTGCCTTCGCACTTAGGCATGAGAGTGTTCATGTGCTACTTGACATAATGGAGGCCTTGTTCTTGTTTTCAATGTGGAACCAATGAGGGCTTACATATTAGGTTGTTTATGTGTATTGGTTCCTACGCTCTAACCCTTTGTCTAAGTTTCTTAAGTAGCCAAGTATTTATTACTTTGACGGGTTACCAACCCTTGTTGATATTTGTGATACTTGGTTATATGTTAAGTTTGTGCATCCTTGGCATGGTGATGAAATTGTTATTGCTAACACTAACCCTCATGCCATGAGGATCTTGTTCTTGTTTTCCCTCCCTATGGTTTTCCAAGGTACGGATTAGAGGACGAATCCTTTTCAAGAAGGGGAGAATGATGTAATCCAGATTACCTCAAGGCTATACATTCACGAACTTCAATGCTTTGATGGAGTATTCAAAAGGATGGAGGATCTTTAGCATACATAAATGATGAGAATGGGGCTCCATGCCTTGCTTGGGAACATATGCACCTTGAAGGAACTCCCAGTTAGGCAACACCATGATTGGATGATAGCTTGGAGAATGGGAATCCTAACGAAGCAAGGAGGAGGAGAAAATGAATGTGTTGCTCCATTCAGCGAGCTGAAGGACACTTTGGCGAGGGTTCCGAAATCGCCAACTGGTCTAATGAGCTGCAGGAGAAGGCTACCCATTCGGTGAACATGGAGAACATTCGGCGCATCACCCAATGGACCCCAAGACCGCCGAAGGTTACAGTGGCTGCCCAGGGAGGAGCCAAGGGAACAAGAGTATCTCCGACTAGTCGGCGACTCGCAATGAGGATTGGGCGAGCCTGACTTACCTCGCCCATTGGCCATTTCAGGTCACTTTTTGGGACCCATCTATGTAACAATGCCTAAAACTATAAATAGCCCTTTAGGAGTTCATTTTATGTTAGACTTGTTTGAATATTGTGGTTAGAAACCCGAACTCCTTGTGTGACTGTTTAAAAGCTTGGTATAAGCTTTTGTTGATTCTTGCTTAGAAATGTCGATTGCCTGGGATATTGATTCCCTTGAGGTCGTCATAAGAGTTAGGTGCTTCTTGTTAGATTAACGAATTGAGGTCTTTGGGTTTAATATACCCTTAGGTTACCTTTTGTTTCCTCTTTTTGTGTCTATCAATTTATCCTTTATTTCTTGTATTTTTTATTTATGTTGTTGTGTGTGATATCTCTTGTGGGAATTACATCACATATCCTAAAAACCATAAGGCACACATTAAGAGGAAGACCTAACAAAACAAAACTCTAGGGCACGACTCAGAAAATCAATAAATGAAGGTTTCCTAACATCTAATAGCCTCATATTCATAAAATGTTGTGCGCTTCACATTTATGGACAAGACTCCACTACATTTGGTTTGAGATATCCTAAAACCATCCCAAAACCTTATGCTCTGATATAAAGTTTGTCATGACCCAGGGGTACCCCTAGACGTAACACGGCATACTTGACCCCGAAGGGGTCTCCTACCGGCCTTTACCATATCATGACATAAGAACATAGGGAAAAAGCGGAAAATTATAAGCTTTTCTTTACAATCGAAGACTTTTATAAAAATGAGAGAGTCTATACACTATTTCTCAAACCGTCTATAACATTTGAATTAAAAACTCTTGAATACAATCTTAGGGACATAGCCCTAATAAAAAGTCTAAAACATAAAAGAAAGACATAAAGGACATATGGTCAACCCCTCAAATACTATGAAGACTCACCAATCTTCTTTTTCTTGATCTATAAGGACCTAGCCACGAGGGTAGAATCTGATGACTCCAAACCCTACACTTATAGAAACTGTAGAAATATGGGTTCGCACAAAATGTACTAAGTATGGAAGCCATGCATAAAAATCCTTAATATGTGCATTAAAGGGATATTTTACTTGAAACCATGCTATATGCCACTTTTGAACATCATCTTTGAAATAGTTGGAGAATGTAACTCATAAAGCAACTCACATAAAATTCATCATAGAATAAGAGACATCTTCCTAATTACAAGCATAGTCTCCAACATAAGCATAATACATATCCCAATCTTCACAAGACATAGTTCACATTCATAACTACATACCAAGATCATATCATCATAATAGAACTATCACATAAGCAACCCTAAGCCACACTTGGGAAATGCATAGATAGGATCACATAATCCCATCTACACTAAGTATCACTTCTAGGCCACCATGATCATGCATAACATAAGTTCATATATCTTCATAGCATAAGGAAACCACACCATAATCCCATTATAAGTCTACTTGTGCAATGTACAGGTGAAATCCCATACCCCCACTCACACTAAGTAAATCTCATTATGAAGTCATAATTATCATTCATGTTCATATTTCATATAAAGCATACATTTAACTAGTAATCATCATATCATAAGAGAACATACTACAATCACTCTCAAAGCCCACTTGTGCAATGCATAAATGAAGTCCTATACCCACATACATACTAAGTAAAAATTCTTGAGGAACCATAGTAAATAAATCATGTTGTTATAATAATTCATATTCTTATCATAGAGGTAAATATAGCCTTAACCGACATAGACCATATGAGCTACATGGAATCTAGTGTCTTACCCCCACACCGAAAATAGGTGTCCTACTTGCCTAAGGTAGAACTAACATAATTAGCTTTTAGGTGGATCCACTAGCTGAAGACCTATGTGGGCACATAGTTATGGGATAAGGAGATTGCTACTAGAAACCCGGACTACTAACATAAAAGGTTTCCATCTCATGAGATAACTTACACAGGGAATACAAACTTTCTAGCATAAAAGCCTCTATCTCACTTTCATATGCACTCGGTGCTAAGGATAATTCCCTTTAAAAGTCATATTAAGTCGTTACTTAAGTTCATATTCATGAAAGAATACACTAGGCACTCAAACCAACATATCATGATAGCTCATAGATTAAATAGGTGAGAATGTCCTTTCAGTCATAGAATCATAACTATGTGAGTATACCTTTCACATCATATTCATAGTGTGTTCATTAGAATAGCCTTTCATTCTACACAACAAGATCATCATAGTCATAATATTTCATGCATAATAAAGTGTAAGGGTATGGGGAGAATTTCAACAATACCACAATTACACAATAATCATAAGATCTTCACTTTCTAAGTTAATCATAAGCTTTATACACAATTCTCATAAAGATGTACAAACTCTCATAACTTTACCCTTCAAGGGCCATGAGCAACACCTTAGACACATCATAGTCATATTAATGCATGGGTGGTGTGTGTGTGATTGTCCTTCCAATAACACAACAACAACATTATCATAATAGACACTTTATTCTCAAAGTATTCATAAACGTCCACCTTATATCATAATCATGCATACACATCATATCTTGCATTGAAGGTTCATATTAAGTCAAAACATCTAGCATTCAATACATGCAACATAGATACAACCATGACTCAAGTAATCCATTCATTACATGCATAGACTCATGTGATCATACTATAGGTCATGTGGGTGAAGTCTTTTCACAGTAAGGACATATACAACTCAACATACATAATGTCTTCCGTCTTAAAGCATTAACACCCTTCGTTTATTCATTTTAGCTTTCACCCTTAAAGCCCTAGTAGTCATCCTCATGTTACAAGCCTTACTCTCAAGCAATGCCTCACATGATTCTCATGTATACTGAATTCTCAAGGTAACCAAACCACATGCCTCATTCTTCATTAACTATATTCATATAGGAAACATATAAACTCAATCTCAATACTATACAATCATGATCAATTATATAAGACCTTAATCAATTAGTTCATGTCCCAAAGATTTACTCATAAACAACTCATGTCTAGGGGATCTAATCTAAGGCAATTCATCAAGAAGTTCATCAATCTTAGAAGGTCACACCTAAACCCTCAATTTGCTTCTTTCATGATATAACCCTAGACTATATCAATTTCATCATAGAATCTTAGGTTAATGAATTATACATGTAGAATTATATTAAAATCATGGAATCACATCATAACTTACTCATATCCAATCAATTGGACCAACTTGCAACAACATTCATATTATAAAGAAGAATCATAGATAGAATTAGGGAACTCATGGATTCTTGAAGAATTCAAGTTAAAATCATGTAAAATCAGTAATTCATTCATAAAAAAAACATAATTCAACCTTTAAAACCAACTTTGAAAGGAATCCATGGGGTTGAGTTGAAACCCTATCTATTTGGGTTTTGTAGATTTGAGATAAAAGCTTTTGAAGGGGTTCCTTGGGTGATGGATACCAAAGGATTAAAACTACCATACCTTAGGTGTAGAATCCAACCAAATTTGTATTAAAAATCTCTCTTTTTCAAGCTCTAAATTGATCTCTTTCTATGTTCTTCAATGGAGGTTTCTAGAGAGAAGATTTTTTTTAGAGGAAGGTGGTTATGATTTGGGGTCTTGAGATATAATGATTTGATAGGGTGTTTAATGACTTAAAATACTTTTTATATATGCATAAATTCTATATTAAAAAATCTCTACTTAAAACTAATTGAAAACGAATTACCTAAATGACCCCTTGATTGGCCAAGTTGGGCAGTTTCTACAGGTGCCATCCGGGCCCATGGACCTACGGACCATGGGTGCATTGATACCCCATCTTTTAGGTCCGTGGATGGTGGCTGCAACTCCTCACTTTGGGGCCTGACCCAGAAATCCCACCTATGGAGCGTGGGTCCACCTACTGGACGTAGGTGGCCCTAAATTGACAGCTTTTTGTCAAATGGGGCAGCCTTGGGGTTAGGCTTTAGGGTCCCCCTCAAGGACCCTTGGTTGGTCATTGGGTGGTCTTACCTTGACGTTTAACTACTATAACCCTCATTCTAAACTCAGGAAGTCAATATACAACCTAAAACCCCACATCAAACTCAAAAATAAACTCGTTCGGCTTTAGTTTCACCTACTAGTTTTCCAGGTTGTTACACAACCACATTTTACTTGCCTTGCATTATGATCAGTATTACTAGGAAAACCTTCCGGAGGACGTGTGTTTTGAGCACTAGTAAATTTCCCAAACAGTTTTTCTAGATTTTGAGTGTCTAGTTGGTAACCTTGCGCATTCCCTAAGGTCTATATTGTCTCTGGCTGTATGCCTGATTTTGATTTCCTCCCAAAGAAAAATTTGGATGGTTCCATGAACTCGGATTGTATGTATTACCATAGTTATGGTGACCCCCTCCTCGTGGTGCATTACCTACAAAGTTGATAGAATTCGGGTTTGCTCCACAACTATATGTAGTGTGATCCCTATTTCTACATATCTCAAACCATGTTTCTGGTTGTTGTACCATATTTACCTTTGCTTGTTGTTTTCCCAATGCCAGATTGCTGAATAGATTGTTTGTCATGTTCTTCATAGCAGAAATTTGGGCAGTTAAGCCTGTAAATACATCCACCTCTAATAAGCTAGCAGTCTTCTGCACCACAGGTTTCACACCTTCTCCATTTCACTCATAATTAACTTGTGAGATTCTATTCAGTAAGGTTAATAGTTCAGTATAAGTCTTTCCCAATGCTTGTCCTCTTGTAGCTGAATCAAGTAAAATTTTAGTGTTTGGTTCTAACTCCTCAATCAATGTGTGAAGAAACACTTCGTTCGTTTGTTAACGGTGTGGGCAACTTAGTAACAACGACTTAAACCTATCCCATGCTTGATATAAATTTCCCCTTCCTTCTGCCTGAAATCAGTATCTCGCTTCTAAGATTGGCTCTTTTCAAGATGGAAAGAACCGTATTAGATATTTTCGAGCAAGATCATCCCACGATGTAATAGAGTACACTGGCTCAGATTACAACAATATTTTTCCTTCCCCTAATAGAGAGAAAAGGAACAATGTGAGTCTCACATAATTAGGGTTCACTCAAGTGGAGTGGACGTGTCAGTGATTTCAAAGAAGTTCTGGATGTGCACTTGTGGGTTGATATGAGATAATCTCGTAAACTGTCCATTAGTGTTCAATCGTTCCACCATACTCTTCTTTAATTCAAACCTACCACCATCTTGTATTTACTGAATACTTGATGTAAAATTCATTGTGCGTGGGATTTCCATGTCCCTCACTGTCATCTCTGCCATTACTATCGGTGAGACTGGTTTAACCCTTGCTACTGGTTATGGTGGTTCACTCTCAACTAGAGGAATAGGGTACGTAAGGCATACTTTCCTTCTTGAATAATGAACAAATCTTTTCAATTCTGCAAGTTGCTCTACCAGTTCTCTTTCGTCTTCCCGCTTGAAGTTCAAACACACATGTAGTAACAATATCTAAGATCCAGTGGGTAACACTTTCAATAAAAACTCTATGTTAATAAGATAAATGAAATGCTTCCTAATTCTAAAGTTCCTGATAGCGACGCCAAAACATGTTGCGCCCAAACGCACACACAAGTGTATGTGGTCGTGCAAGTAATAAAGTAGGTCAGTTTAAGAATCGGGTATCATACCCACAAGGACTTGAGATTAGATTAAATTCAATTAGTAAAATAATAAGAATTTAGAGCTAGTGTGATAAAAAAAAAAAAGGGTGATGTATAGTTCTAAATGATCAATTATCTAAATATTGCAGTAAACAACTATGATTCAATTTCAATTGGAATTCAAACAATGACTTGGGAAATTCCAGGGCTACATCCTGCTATGGATTTATGCATATTATCTTCTTTAATGGATGTCAACAGTTATCAAAGCATTGATTACAAGGTTAAATGCATGAGCATGGTCTCTCGACCTCTAATTGCCTACCATAATTGGTAGCCTATCTACATAGTTTAGCGAGGATAAACTGAACCACTTACCGAGCATTACATTTTCATTCTATCTATTAACCAAGAAAGGTTTCTAGGTATATCTCTATCCTAGATGCAAATCAACCCTAAACCTGTAGAAGATCATGCTCCTTTTGTCCCACCTTCTATAAAAATCAATCCTATCCTAGACAAGATCATGCTTCTTTTGCCCCACATTCTATCCTCTTATTCCTCTCCCGAGTTCAAGTCGGATAATGCATTTACATCAATATTGGCCAGTCACGAAATACTAAAGTAAGAACAAGATAGAGATTCTTATAATAACAAAATTTAATCCATCAAAGTCAATGAAATACAATCATCTTATAGCCACAGCCCTAGAACTAGAGAATTTAGCTACTCATAATACGATTCTCAATCTTGAAATATCCAATAAATACAACAGAAACAAAATGGAGTAAAAATTAGGAATGAACCCTAGTAATAGATAAAATATCTGCTAAAGTCATCGTTCTCCAAAAACCAGAAAAAATAATTAAAATAATTAAATTCGAGTATGGGAAAAGAATTTGGACATGGATGCGTGTTGCGCAAAGGCATGGTAATTTCAACTTTTCTTGAACTCCTTCTTTATGCAATGCAGAGAGGATACATATTTTTCTACCATTGTGATCCTTAGTGTAAATAATTAATTTCCTCTCCATATCGCAGAGAGGATACATTGCTAGGATTTCTTCATTTTCAACTTCTTTTACTCGTTTTAGCCTTTATCCTTTTCTTCTTCTTTGACAACCTACAATTTTCTTGTGATTATTCAAACTGATTAATCAAAATGAAATACATGACTCAAATAGCACTAATACATACAAATTACTTCTCAAACTAAGCTAGTGTAAGGGTGTATTTGGTTCCTAGGCATACAAATACGCCCAAGATTAGAATACGACCAAACTTGAAAGTAATATGTCACTTTGAACAAGGTGACAACCCAACGTGTCTCTTTGTAAGAATGTCGACCAAACATGTCATTTGAAGGGAGGTGCAACCCAACTTGTCTCTTTGAAAGGAGGATTACCTAACTTAATTATAACATACCACTTGAATGAGATGACAATCCAACATATCTCTTTGAAAGTCGGACGACCCAATATGTCACTAGAAGAGAGGTGAAAACTCAATGTGTCTCTTTAAAATATGGAGGACCCAACTTGAATACAACATGTCTCTTTGAATGATGTGACAACCCAACATGTCTCTTGTAAGGTAGACGATCCAATTGAATTTAACAATTTAATTTTAACGAGGTGACAACCCAACATGTAGAGACGACCCAAATTTGAATATAATATGTCACACTTGAAGGGAGGTAACAACCAAACTTAAATATAACAAATCACTTGAAGGGATGTGACAACCCAACATGTCTATTGAAAGACAGACAACCAAATTTGAACACAACAAAATCTACATCACAATTGTTAGTAGCAACTTTAACATGAATGCAACATAATTTATGCAAACATGGACACATTGAACAATCAAAGTGATAAATCAATGCAACATTTAGAACATAATAACATCATGAGTATAAAAGATAATGTCAATTTGAGTGGAATGATAAACTAAAAAGTGTCATTTTGAACGGCATGACAGACAATTATTTTTAAAACAAACATCAGTTTGAATGGCATGACAAACTTATTTAAAAATAAAATAAAATCTGAGATAACAAATCATTTTAAAATGTGTCATTTTGAAGGTTATGACTACCCAAAAATACAATTTTAACAATGAGACGGTCCACAAAAATACTTTTGACAAGTATTGAAAAACGGGTTTCAACGTATTTTTATTTTTTGAACAATGACATATGTTTGAAATTACCGTCAAAAATTAGTTTTCCATATAAATTTCTTACAATGCTTTCTCATTCAAGTGAGATTGACTTCAAGGTAATTCATATGCCTTCAAATGGTACCTCAAATGTACTTAAGTAACGGCAAGATTTGTTCATCTTGCTACAAATAATGGTTTTGAACTAGATCTAACATCATGTTTCAAGTGCCCTCCCCATAAAGAAATTCCGATTTGCACACATTTTAAAGTGTTTTGATTTGAGGAAATTTTGTGAAATACACTCGTACTCAGACTAATGTTCAACATATGCAATTGTGATACTATAGGCTTGACATTCATGTAAATTTCCACCAATGTGAGAACATTTGAAATGAAATCATGTAAGGCTTGTTATTGGCTTATAATGTAGTGTTACGAACATGTAGGATATTAATTTGAGATAAAAGTGACTTAAACCCTTCGTGACCGTTCCATTGAATTTGTGCTTTCAATAGTTGTTACACTTTTAGTGTTTGATCCTCTTTGTTGTCCCTTCTTTTTGAACTTTTTGACTTCTTTAAAGCTTTGCTTGTCTGAGTTTTTTCCCTTTCTCATCTTTTTTCTGGTTTAAATTTTGCTTGTTTGTACTTGTATGGGAATTTTGAATTCTTTCTTCTTTCTTTTGTTTCCTTGAATTTTAGGGACTTAGCAACTTTTGTCTTTGACAAATTAACACTTTGACTCTTCTTTTGTAACTTGCACGTCTTCAGTGCATTCAAGAAAGTTAGGCGAAGAGCCACTTATAAAACTAGAAAACTTTTTCTTTTAACTTTAATTTAAGTTTAACTCATTAGATTCAGTAATATATTAATTCACATAATATGTTGAATGATTGAGAAGAAGAAAAAGTTATCACACAATCGCTTGAATTTTTTATTTTTTTTGGGATCAATATCAGCAGTTCATCCAACGATAAACAACACCCGAATTATAGAGCTATGACACAATCAAACTATGATCACTAAGAAAGGATATAGGCTAAAGATGCAGTTGTCCAACGAAAAGGTTGAAGGCTCAAAGAGGGGGCACTAAGGATTAAGGTCATTTGGTAGGCTTTGAAAGGCACAAATGGATCAAAGAAGGCTTAAAATCATTTTCTAAATCAAATATTTATCAAGATTTTACATAAACAAACATTCAAGAAAAGTTCTTGATCAACAACGTAATATAATTGACTTTAATCAAAAGCGCACCACACAATGCACTTGAAACAACGAATTTGGTGTTATTCGTACCTTGAATGCAATCCAGCTAATATTTTCTAGTGTAATAAAAGTATGAATGAGAATTACCAATAGATTAAATGGTTTACCAAGAAGTCAGTCTTTATCCATTTTATTGGCTATTTTTTCATATACACACTCTAACTGTGTTGACACCAACCAAGTCAAAAAATGATCTCAAAAATATAAATATTTTTAAAAGAATAAAAATTATTACATAAAGAATAACGAACCTTGGATGGGCTGTCTATGTATCTCATTGTGATGAGTATCAAGTTTGCGTAGTTCGTGCACATATGATATAAAACATATATATTTTGAAAAAAATATGTTTTTGAAAGAATCATGAATGAGAACCAATGAGTCACATTAACAGGCGGACAACCCAAATTAACAAAAATCTTTTTTTTGAAAGAAAAAATAACTAAAATGAAAAATTAATGAGTCACATTGAAGATCGAACAACCCAAGTTAACACAAAATCTTTTTTCTGAAAGAAAAAATAATTAAAATAAAAAATATAATGAGTCACATTGAAGGGCGTCCCACCCAAACTGTAAGGGCTTTCCTTAAAATCTCTGAGTACAACCTTGGTGAAGTTTTAGAGGGCTTTCCTTAAAAATTTTGCCCTTGTTTCAGCTTTAACAACTTCCAATATTCAATCCTGTAGCAACTGCCTCCTATTAAATTTTTTGAGACCTAAAAAATATTTTCCCTACTTTCCATTTTGATATAATGGAAAGCTTACGGGGAACATGACCTAGTCGTTGTGGCATATACATATCCCGTTGAAGCAGGAATCAAGTCAAACATAGTTCCAACAAAGTGTGAGTTGAGTAGAAATTGAACTCACACTATGAATGTTCTACTGGTAGATAACTAAGAGTGGGATTTATTTCAAAGTGGACCGGTGATCCAAGCGGATTACTCGAGTTGGGGAAAATAGCGATTGTTGACCCTCCAGTGGCTAACTTATTTTGATAGGGTAGCCCGATAAAAAAAATAGGATTCAACGATTGCGGCCCACATAACCATCATTAAAATAAGAAATAAAAAATGTCGAGTGGGGAAAAAGTATGTTATGATGCATCGACACATTACATATAATTAAACAAATAATGAATAAAAAAGTACAACATACAGATAATCAACAAAATATACAAGGTACAATGTATGACATAATAAAAAAATAATCTCCTCGGTTAAAAAAAATGAACTCATAATGGTTAGAATCCTATATCCCTGGCGGAGTGACCATTCTCTTCACATCCTTGAAGGAGCAACATCATGATGAATGAAAAATAATTAATTTTAAAGAATAAAAGAATAAAACAAAATTGAAGGGAGTTGCCACCTAACTTTAGAAAAAACTAGGAAACCAATTAATCAATTAATAAAAAATGTCTATGAAACCAATAAATTCCACATAAGGGTTTAAGTGATTCCAAAGTAAAGGTATTAGGCATCCTTCAAAATCCACAACTGTGGGTCCCGACTGAATTCATTTTTTTAAATTGAGGAGGAGATAAAATAATATACAAGTGTAATAAACATGTAATATACCCAAATAATATGAGAAAATGGCCTAAGTTTGCTAACGTCATTAATGTGCACAATAATGAATAAAAAATATCATTTGAACTTTATTTGAGTAGCTTTATCTAAAAGCAACTCTGAGTCCCTGCAAATACACTTAGTAAACGTGTTAGTAATAAATAAATATTAATTGAAATGAATGAATCAAAAATAAATTTAAAAGTTAAAATTTGTCTTATGAACACGGGAGACTTTGGAAATCGATGGTAATTTCTTCATCGGTTAATTTTAACATATAAAAAATATGGACTTATACTAAAATTTCCATCACTTAAAATTGGTAGGCCTCAAAAACCGACAGATAGATATTTTCATTGGTCATTTAACTTGTATAGAAATACATTTGATAGTATATTAAAAGAAACAAAAAATAAAAATATCATTCTAAAATAGTAAACAATAAGTGATACAAAAAAGTAACGTGGATCAATTCTAAACACAAAATTATTGAAACATAATGAGCAATACTTAATAGTGAAAGTTACATCAACAAATCAACACAACAGACGAGAAATAAAATAGTAAAAAAACAACAAAGCAACAACCCATTGAAAAACAACCAAAATATATTTGACAATGATGAAAAAAATTAGCAATAAGAGATGGAAAAAAAAGAGCAACAATCGCAATAAACTAAAATAATCATAGAATTAGTCAAAATATACAGAAAACAGTATCCAAATAAAGAAACACTATATGAAATACACGGTGAAACTAACACTCAAAATATGAATAATAATAGAACAACCCAACTTATATTATCAAAAAAAAGAAGGAATAAGGCATAGGTACCCCCTTAGACTATGACCGAAATCCCAGAGACACACTTTAACTAAACTAAGGTCCAATTACCCCCCCTGATCTCATTTTTTTGTAATTTTGTACACATTTTGGCATATGTGACAAATTCTATGACTCCACACATTTGAGGCACATGAGAGATATTTGATTCCACGTAAGCCCAAAAAGGTGTACAAAATTCCAAAAAAGTGGGTTCAGGGGGTAATAGGATCTTAGTTTAGTTAAGGTGTGTCTCTGCAATTTTGGTCATAGTCTAGGGGGCTATTTGTACCTTTTCCAAAAATAAAATAAGAAAATAATAAGAAACATAATATCAAACTATAATTAAAAAAAATATGCATGCTTTGGTGTTCTTGATTGTTGGTTGTTCAGTGAGTTTTTCAGGAGTTAGAGTTGTAGATCGCTGCTCCAATATTGAGTACAAATATTTGAAAAATACAAATAATTGAAAAGGGAAAGTGGTTGATTTGTTGCGGGAACGAGGAAGGGGAAAATGGGAGTCTGATTTGGTTAGGGTTTTGGGTTTGTCGGAGTTGGTGGTGCGGGTTCTTGTTGCTTAGTGATGGGATTGTCAGAGAAGGTGGGTAATGGTGCTCGCTGGTGGAGTCTTGTGGTGGGTCTGTGGTGGTGGACTAGAAAAAATGTGAATTTGTTACATTGAAAATAATAATTTTTACCACCGTCTAACATTGTCAATAAACAATGACACAAATAGGAAATTTTAAAACCATTTTTTTACAATACCATGACCATAAAAATTTTGTATTTGAAATATATGTGTATCAAATCTTATCTTTATTTAAATGTATTTCTAGACTTTGCGAAAAATACCAAAATAAATATTAACAAATATAATGAATAAAGGGAATGTTAACAAATGTATTAACAAATGTAGTGAATGCAACCAATGACATGTAAAAATGAAATTTAACAAAAATAATGATTTAATCAAACTGAACAAATAATCACAACATATTCAACTAATTGTGACAAAAATGATATAGTCAAAATAAACTAGTAAAAATCCTAACATTTTCATTATCAAAAAATTGCATCGAAATTACAAAACATGTATTTTGAACTATTTAATAAATAAAATATTTGAAAATATTAGTTTTGAAAACTATCACACCAAAATTTGGTGTCAACAACTGCAATAATAAAACCTACAGAACATTAGTCCAACTAGAGGGACACAACTTCCATTCCTCCTTTCAACATAATAAAGTTTCAGAATGACACGCAAACTAGAAGACCATTTTTCACTGTACTTTTACCAATAATCTCAAATTCAAATTAAACATCAAAATTATTGTTACAAAACCTACAAAACAGTAGACAAAATTTATAATACCAATTAAACTCTGATGAGCATATCTAGTAGCAACAACAACAAATGAAGTGCCTCCTAAACTTACTTCGCCTATCTCTAGAACAAGAGTTTTAAAAATCCTCGGTCTATTCTTCTCTCTTTTCCTCATTCAAAATGATGTGTAATAGCTCCTCGTTAACCATAGTTTAAGTTTTAGTTCATTTTAGTACGCGATTAACTAAATAATTATGTCTCAACTATTAACCTAATCAGTTGAATTCGTTTGAAATAAAAAACCATACTCACCCTACGACAATTCAATGTTTTTGACACTACTGCTTCCTCCTCCATGAATTGTTATTGTTTTTACCCCTAGATACCAAAGTAAAGATATTTTAGTGTTCAAAACATTATTTTTCAGCTTCTGCTTTTTGAAAAAAATAGAAATTTCTAGCTTTTTCCCAATAGCAGAAAAAATTGCTTCTGCTTCAATTTAAAAGTAGTTTTAAGGATTTTCCAAACATAATATTTTTCAAAAAATGTCACGACCAAAATGTGGATGTGATGTCACTCAATTTATCCCACCAATACAAGTCAACCTAAAACCCAAATATCAAAAAAATGCGAAAGTTAGATAGATTGAAATCTTAAAATATCATAAGTGTGGATAAGTAAGTCAACTTAATTAATAAAATCCCCAAAACTTGGTTCTCACAAGTACAAGCCTCTAAAGTATTACAACTGATTCAAAAGAAACACACAAGTCTCCAATGACATTGTTTCTAGAAGATGATAAGATCATAAATAAGGAGAGAGAGGGTCCGCTAAGATGACACACAACTACCTCACAAAATTCCTTAGAAAGCCCAGGACAAGAGGAGGAAAGAGAGTATTACGAAGATCCGTGCTAGTAACCTACAAAAATGAAGAAGCAAGGGGTGAGTACCAAACAACACGGTACTCAACAAGAAAACTCCTAAACACAAGCTAATTAAGGGTATAGAATACGGGCACTCCTTACACCCAAACCAAACCTCCACAACTACAACCTGCATAAAACCAGTCCAACCTAACAGTTCACAATTTACATAACACATAGTTTAACCACATAACATTTATAATACAGGCCAGCAACACACAAGTATAGTGATGCATGTCTGACCTAACAATACACACCCGTTGTCTCTCAATCTAGGGCCCATGGGTGACATATTAGTCCATGCATCCATCACGGCGTGTGACACAACCCTCGATAATAAACGTGGTGTGCGACACGTCCCTTGATAATTAAAATCCGTTGAGGTGTGTGACACACCCCTGGAATCATACTAACCACCGCGGCGTGTGACACGTCCCTCGAAATGGTACATCTTTTTTAATTTCTTATTCTTCCTCACTTCACATATCACATATCACAATAATGTGTCAGAACCAATGCAAATAACATGTTCACAGAAATAATTGTCACGACCCAGGGGTACCCCCTAGATGTAATAAACCATACAAGACCCCGAGAGGCGTCATATAAGCCACTTAGCTTTTATAGTCAAGATAATGTAAAATGGATAAGATTCAAAACAAAATAAACACAATAAAACTTTTATAAAACGAAGCGGAACTCTAACACATTTGTCTCACAAACCATCTAATACCATATAATCTCAGGATACAGCCCATACAACAATGTTCAAAACATGAAATGAAAGGAACATAATAATGTAGTGGTCAAATCCTCGGATGTTGTGAGGACTCACTATCACGAACCGAGCCTACACCCCGGATATGACACAGTGTACAAGACTCCGAAAAGTCTCATACAAGCCTCATAGCATGTCATCACATAAAATAATAGAAATAGTACAGAATTTAAAACTCTTTTTAAATCCATACTTGTCTCCCATGGCCATTTAGAAACATCTTTGAATCAAATGTAGGGTCACGACCCTTTACAATAGAAGTCTAACAAGTGTTTAGTACAATGAAGAAATTAAATAACAATGAAGCACTTATCCTCAAATCCGTGAGTACATACCGCAAACTTGATGAATAGTCAACTCAAGCTTGAACTAGAAGGAATCAACTCACTTGCCAGACATACACTTTGTAGAAAATAGAAAAAATACGGGTTAGCACATTATATGTACTAAGTATGATAGCCATGCAAAAGTCATGCTTAAAAAGGACATTTTGCTTTAAAATCTTGCAATATGCCAATTTGAGAAAACTACATGAACTTTAGCAAAAGGCATAAGATACAAACATAATCAACATATAAGTAATTTAATCACATTTAAGTCTTCACCTTAAATGAACCTAAGCTATACTTGTGCAATGTATGAATAACATCCATACCACCATCCATACAAAGTACCACTTTGAGGCCACCATAGATGAACTTACCATTCTTCATACTCATCTTAAGACAATACTAATGTATAAGGAACATAAACATTTCATAAGTACAATCCCAGTAAGCATGCATCATTACATTATGCATTTAAGTCAGCATTTTTCATAAGCTTCCTTTTAAGCACATTCATTCATTAGACATTAAGACATTGGATAATCACACTATAGAGAATGTTAATGAACTATGTCTTATTAAGGATGTACTACTTAGTGTGGGTAGTGGTATGGGACACCATCTATGTATTGCACAAGTACGCATTTGAGAGAGGTTGTGATGTGTTCCTTTATAATGTTAATGAAATGAATGGGCTCTTGTGATGATGTGTTAATGAATAATGTTGGTCTAATGTCTAATGAATGAAGGTGCTCTCAATGTAATGAAGCTAATGAAGAATGTTGAGTATTATATGCTTAAATGTAATTATGCTATACATGGATTGTAATATGAGTTATTTCCTTGTTATAACTTATTCTATTTGAAGGTGCTTTGCTTATGGTGACTTTAAAGGAGTGCTTAGTGTTAGTAGTAGTATGGGATGTTACTTGCACGTTGCACAAGTATGACTTAGAGTTGTCTTAATTAGGTGACGGTCCTTATGTGTTTACATGACTTATGTAATGTTTGCGTCTCTTATATATATTAGTATTAGAGAAGATGGAAAGGTTGACTAGTAGGTTCACTTTTGGTGAAGCTAATGTGGTGCCTTGGTGTGGATGGTGGCATGGGACGCTATCCATACATTGTACAAGGTATAGCATGAGGGTTATTTGAGGTGCAGGCTTAAAGTAAAGGTAATGGGTTATATGGTTTATCATGTTCTAATGTGGATAAATGGCTTCTATGTTGTTTGTGACTTATATTATGCCTTTATTACTACGTTCATGAAGTTTTACCAAAATAGCATAAAAGCATGACTTTCAAATCAAATGTCCTTTTTAAGCATGTTTTTGCATGGCTATTATTACGTAGTACTTTATTGTGCTAACCCATTCTTTTTCTATGTTTTACTACAGGTGTAGGTTCTGACAAGTGAGTTGCTTACCCCTATTTGAAGCTCCGGATAGAGTTCTTCCAAGACATCTTTTGGTATGTCCTCATAGATCGAGGACAAGGACTTTTAATGCTTCTAGTTCTTTTATATTTTAAAACTATTGTTAAGACTTCATTTGTAAAGGGTTGTGTCCCTACTTTGTTTCAAGTATTGTTTTTAGATGGCCATGTGAGACGTTAGACTTCTACTTGCATTTTAAATGAATGTCTTTAGATTGTATGGTTTTTGAATAAAAAGTTTTAATTTCATACTATTTCTATTATTTATGCAATGAATGAGCTAGGAGGCATGTATCAGACCCCTTTGGGGTCGAGTACGCCATGTCGCATCTAGGGGCTTGCCTTGAGTCGTGACAAACATGGTATCAAAGCATAAGATTTTGGGAATGGTTTTAGGGTTGATGTCTCACAAGACACGTCTAGTAGTGTAACACCCCAAAAAAAAATCGAACTAAGACTCGCACCGTTCATCGTAGTGAGTGAGATTTTACCGAGGAATTAAAATTTCTTAAGTGTTAAGGTCACTAGATGTAGCACCTTGACTTCCAAAAAGAATTAAATTGGATATAGCAAAATCTGAAATTTTATAAGTTAAGCTAAGTATGAGTTTTGAGTCGATTCAAACGACCATAACTACTAGTTCAGGATGAGTTAGGTGTTCTACCATATATCGTAGGAAAGATCATTGAATTATCTATCCAACGCCGCCGAGTTTGCTAAGTTTTGAGGTGGATGAGTGAGATATCGCCTTTTGAAGATAGGTTGTCCAATTAAGGAAAGTTACCCGAAAATAAAGAGGGGTATTTTGGTCCTTTCCTTACCCAATCAGATTTAATTTATTTTTAGTAATATTTTAAGGGTCTAATCCTATTAGGTTCAGTTTTATAATCCTAAAATTAGCCTAGGGTTTTAGTTGAGAGTTCAAGAAGAGAAAAGAAGAGAGAAGAAGAGAAAATGGGAGAGCATCAAGCGTTCGTCGAGATTGTTGCGTGTTGTAGCGGATATTCGCCATGGGTTTGATCCCTAAGAAGTATGTAAGCTTCCATAGTGTTGGGTTCTTTCACCCACATGTCAACCATGATTTATTCAGCGTAATTTCGTTCTTGAAATTTAACTATTTAAGTTCTTGATGAGTTCTTGATAAGTGTTCTTGAAGTTTCATTAAGTTCTGATGTAAGATTCTACTTGGGTCAACTTCAAACGACCATATCTCTTTTAATATAAAGAGTTACGTGATCCATATAACCTATCCAATTAAAAGTATTTGAATCTACTTTCCAATGCCACCAATTTCGCGTCAATCCAATTATTGAGTAAAAAGTTAGGACTATTTTAGTAACCTATACAATGCTGTTACGAATTAACCGACGGGAAAATATTAAAAACAGTCGTTTTTGTCTTTTTAACTCCAAGAAAACCATAAATGGATTTCTTGACTAATAAAAGACTCAAAACAATCAGATTTTCATCTTTACTAATGAAAATCATAATTCGTGGCCATAGAGATTTCAAGAAACTAATTCAAGAATCTCAAGAAAGGTTTTTCTTGATTATTTACCTCCAAGCTAGGGTTTCAAGGCTTCTAATCAAGTTCTTCTTAAAGATTCTTCAAGAATCTTGTTCTTCTAGGTATGTAAGGCTATCATAGTGTTGGACTAGTTCGTCCTCACGCCCTACATCTACTTTTAGATCAGTAAAAGAGTAATCTAGAATACTTTCCCCAAATTTGAGTATTCTTGAGATAAGGTGATTTTGAGTTCTTGAATTCACGTTACTTTTAATAGTTCTATTCCTAATTATCGAATAGCTATATTGTTATTTACATCCTTCATATCATGAATCATAATTCTTGAATTCATAATTCAAATTCAAGAGAGTGTTAAGAGTAGAGTTCAAGGAAGCCTTTGAGTTCAATTGTGAATCCTTTGAGAGCTATCATCGATTTAAGTTAAGATTTGAGTAAGTAAGTATGAGAAGGAGAACAGTCGTATACATGAGTTCCTTATTGATATTTTGACCCGTGAGTGGAGTTGTTCATGCCCATAAATTCTGCATGAACTTTATCAGTTAAGTACCTTTGCGAGGAGTAGTATCTTCAAGTTCTAAGTATTGAGTTCCTAATCCCCTATGAGATTATATTTATAATCATGGAACTATTACATGTTACCCATGAAGTCCTTGAGTTGAATTCTTCATGCCCATAATTCCGCATGAACCCTATAAGTCGAACAATCTTGAGATGAGAAGTATATTTGAGTCCTTGAATTAAGTAGTTAATGATCATAATTTCACATGAACTCTGAGTTGAGTATTCTTGAAAATGAGTAGTATCACTGAAGTTCTTGAGTTCCAAGTATTTGAATTCTATCTATAGTTATTGAAAACCTTGCATTGAGTCGTTCAAGTTCATAATTCGGCGTGAACCATATTTTAAGAAGTCTTTTTTACAAATTTTTAAACTTTGTTTTAAGACTTGAGTTTTGAGTTCAGTAAAGATGTAAAGTTGAAGTTCTTTTCTTCAAAGAATTATATGGGGACTATGTATTCCCAAAGAGATTTAAAAATGTTTTCACATTTAAATAAGAACAGAAACTGAGATTTCCAAAGAGCGTTCGAGCTAGGTTTCAGAAAAGAGTAATAGCTTTCTAAATGAAGCAAGAAGGGAAACTGAGATTTCCAAGATAGCCTTTGAGCTATGTTTTTGAGCACTAATCTCAAATCAACACAAAGAAGTATGTTTTTAAAACATAAGATATAGTATATTTTGGTTATATGGGGACTATGTATTCCCAAAGAGATTTAAAAATATTTTCACATTTAAACAAGAACGGAAACCGATATTTCCAAAGAGCCTTCGGGCTAGTTTTCAGAAAAGAGAAATAGCTTTCTAAATGAAGCAAGAAGGGAAACTGAGATTTCCAAGATAGCCTTTGAGCTAAGATTTTGAGCACTAATCTCAAATCAACAGAAAGAAGTATGTTTTTAAAACATAAGAGATAGTATATTTTAGGAGTAGTATTGAGCACCGATATGGGGGAGAGTTCAGACAATTCACGGCCCCCATAAACCATGTAGCCATCATGGGTAGAAAAGGGTCATACTTCTTAGATGAACCCTTTTCACATAGACTAGTGGATCCATTAGGCAATTCAAGTTCTATACCTTTGGCCGGGTATAAAATGCGATGGCAGGGTGAGGGAGATCGTTGTATCATCACAATAGCTCTTATGTGATGGTTGTCGGTTAGAGAAACTCCCACATAATTTATTGCATTTTTATATAGATCAGTTTATTGGATTTTAACATACATTTCAGAGTTATGTTGTATCCTTGCATACACACAGAGTTTACAACATGTTTTTAAATAGTTTGTTTCTTTATATTGCACTTATTTTAAATTGCTTTATATTGAAATGAGTTAAGTCATATTGAGTTGAGTATCCAGAGTTGAGTACCCAGAGTTGAATAACATATCTTTGAGTTGGGATGGATGCTTATCCGGGAGTTGAGGTGGGGTATCTAGTAGCAATCCCTTATCCCATAATGAACTAATGTAATGAATTTAATGTACCCCATCGGGAATAATGCCAAGCACTTAGTGGATATGGCTTCAGATGGGTGCTCATCCGGGAGTTGAGGTGGGGTACTTAGTAGCAATATCTTGAGATGGATGCTCATCCCTGAGTTGAGGCGGGGTATCTAGTAGCAATGTCCCTATCCCTTAAACTATGTGCCGACATAGGTCTTGCTAGTGGATCCCCTTAAGGCTAAACAAACGATGGTCCTACCTTAGGCAAGCAGGAATCCCTTTATCCGGTGAGGGTGACACCGTGATTCCATGTCAAGCTCACATGGTCTATGTCAGTTAAGGCTTACCCCCACATAGAATGTTAATGAACTATGGCTTCTTAAGGATGTACTACTTAGTGTGGGTGGGTGTATGGATGCCATCTATGTATTGCACACGTAGGGATTTGAGATAGGTCGTGGTTTGTTCCTTTATAATATTAATGAAATGAATAGGATCTTTTGATGATATGTTAATGAAGAATGTTGACCTAACGTCTAATGAATAAAGGTGCTCTTAATGTAAATAAGCTAATGAAGGATGTTGATTCTTATATGGTTAAATGTAACTGATGCATGCTATACTTGGATTGTATTATGAGTTACTTCCTTGTTATGACTTATTCTGTTTGAAGTTGCCTTGCTTATGGTGACTTCAAAAGAGTACTTAGTGTTAGTAATAGTATGGGATATTACTTGCACATTGCACAAGTATGACTTAGAGTTGTCTTAGATGATGGTCCTTATGTGTTGACATGACTTATGTAATGTTTGTGTCTCTCATATATTATTGTTTTGTGAGAAGATGGAAAGATTGAATGGTAAATTCACTTTTGGTGGCCTTAATGTGGTGCCTTGGTGTGGATGGTGGTATGCTACGCTATCCATTCATTGTACAAGGTATAGCATGAGGTTTATTTGAGCTGAAGACTTAAAGTAAAGGTAATAGGTTATATGGTTGACCATGTTCTAATGTGGATATATAACTCGTATATTGTTTGTGACTTATATTATGCCTTTATTACTATGTTCATAATGTTTTACCAAAATGGCATAAAAGCATGACTTTCAAATCAAATGTCCTTTTTAAGCATGTTTTTGCATGGCTATCTTACTGAGTAATTAATAGTGCTAACCCATTCTTCTTCTTTGTTTTACTAGAAGTGTAGATTTCGACAAATGAGTTGCTTAACCCTAGTTGAAGCTTGGAATAGAGTTCTTCCAAGACATCTTTTGGTATGTTGTCATAGATTGAGGACAAAGAATTTTAATGTTTCTAGTTCCTTTACATTTTAAAACTTTTGTTAGGACTTCGTTTGTAAAGGGTTGTGTCCATTCTTTGTTTCAAGTATTGTTTTTAGATGGCCATGTGAGACGTTGAACTTCCTCTTGCATTTTAAATGAAAGTCTTTAGATTGTATGGTTTTGGAATAAAGAGTTTTAATTCCATACTATCTCTATTATCTATGCATTGAATGAGCTATGAGCCTTGTATAAGACCCATTTGGGGTCGAGTACGCCGTGTCGCATCTAGGGGCAAGCATAAGATTTTTGAAATGGATTTTAGGGTTGATGTCTCGCAAGCCATGTCTAGTAGAGTCTTGTTCATCAGTGTGAGTTGCGACACATCTATGAGCGAGAGGCTATAGGACGTTAGAAAGTTACACTTATTTCATTATTTTTGAAGTCGTCCCTTAGAGTGCATTTCTATAATTATCCGTTTCCTAATCCTTTTCTTGTGCATATAGGAATATGGATACAAGAAGGGCTAATGCAAGAAGGGCACAAGAGGAGAATGTGAATGTGGAGGTTCCCCCTTAAGCTCCTCAAGAACCTCATGCTCCTAATTATGAAGTGGTCATGACTAATGTGGAGATAAGGGTGGATTTCCAAACTTTGACCCAACTCATGACGGTTCAAACTCAATCTGTCACAACTCAAGCTCAAGCCATAACGGCTCAAGCAAACCAAGAAGTTGGACCCCGGGTAAACCCCAATGCAATTACACACGCTTCAAGAATTAGGGATTTCACGAAGATGAATCCTCCTACCTTCCATGGTTCTAAAGTTGATGAAGACCCATAATGCTTTATAGATGAAGTGGTTAAAGTGGTGGAAGCCATGGGAGTATTTTTTCTAGAAAAGGCGGAACTAGCCACCAACCAATTGAACGACATAGCTCATGTGTGGTTTGATCAATGGAGGGATGAGAGACCTGTATGAGCAGGGCCGGTGGATTGGGGATCGTGTAAGACAAACTTTCTTGATAGGTTTTTCCCCCTAGAGTTGAGGGAACAAAAGTTGGTGGAATTCATGAACCTCCGTCAATGGGGTATGAGTGTGAAAGGGTACTCTCTCAAGTTCACCCAACTATCCAAGTATGCTCCAACCTTGGTGGCAAATTCAAGGGCTAGGATGAATAAGTTTGTAATGGGGGTGTCCAGTTTGGTTGAAGAAGAATGTCGTACGGCAATGCTCCATCATGATATGGATATCTCAAGGCTCTTTATATACACTCAACAAATTGAGGAGACAAAACTTAGGAAGATGAATAGGGAGGCAAAAAGAGCTAGAACCGATGAACAAAGTCAACAAACGTCCAAAAAGAGGTACTACAACTAAGATTCTCCTATGGTCAACAATGAAAGGGTTTCTAACCCTAAACCTCAAAGATGGAATGGAGGTAGTTCTTCACTTGAAAGGTCTATTTGTGCCAAGTGTGGAAAACAACATTTCGGTAAGTGCCATGTCGGCACAAATGGGTGCTTTGGGTGTGGGAAGAAGGGTCATAAGATGAGGGATTTCCCAACACTTTCGGCAAAAGGGAGAGAGGCCAAACAAGCTTCTCTTGATGGCTCGGATCCTAATGCTCTAAAGAGAAACCGTTTCTATATGCTTCAAGCCAAAGAAGGAAAATGAGCTAATCCGTTAAAGGTACCAGTAAGTTATAGTTCCCTTTTTGTTGTGATAAGGTTCCTATGTTGTTTTTCATGATAGCCTTACTTGGGGTTTTCCCTTAAGTGGGGGGATGGTATGTTGAGTAGTAAAGTTGTTGAAATTGTTGATATCCTTATATCTTTCCTTCTATTCCTATTAAAGCTTGAGGCCAACAGTTCCTAGTAGCTTGTTTCATGTTTTGGAGTCATGTGTGATATTTTGTTTCCAAGGTCTCCTTATGTTATTCATGTTCTATTGAATTCATGTTTAAATGAGCTTATGTGATTTGTGTTCCTCATGTTGATGTGCATTTAGTTTGAGTTGTTTATATGCTTCATGAGGGTAAATGTTGAATATGCGTAAATGTGTTTTTATGAAGAAGTTGCATAATGTGCTTTTATGAGAAAATTGCTTAAATGTGCTTAATGATGTTGTGGTGAGCATGATGTTATTTGGAGAAGGCAATGCCTCCAATGTAATGACCAATGTGATGTTTTGATGCATAATGAGTTTGAAGAAGTAGTTCCTACTTTTTTGGAATTGCATGGAGTTTGGTTTCTGTGGAGTTGAGGTTTCCTCCTAGTTTATGCATTGGTTTTTATGTTGCATGCATGATGGGCTGCTAGTCGTTAGTCTTTTTCCCTTAAAGTGTTTAAAGTATAATTCGAGGACGAATGTTTCTAAGTGGGGGATAATATAACGACCATAAAAATGAATAAATTAAACTACAGCCTAACTAGTGACTGTGTGAGTTTGTTATGAGGTTTGAGGTTGTTTGATGTTGTCCCGAGCCAGGTTGAGGGGTTTAGGGGTTAAACGTCAAGGTACGACTCCCCATGGACCACCTTAGGGGTCCTTGAGGAGGACCCTAAGTTTAACCCCCAAGATCCCTTGAAATTAGAAACTTGTCAAAAAATGGGGTGTCCTACGGAAAGGGTCCACGCCCTTTAGGTCTATCCACACCCTGTAGATGGCCTCCGTAGGTCATGGCCCCTAAATGCACCTCTCTGATCCAGACCATAGATGGACAGTACATCCCGTGGACCCATCCACGGTCCATGGATGGGGGTTCGTAGATGGCACTTGTGTATGTTGTCTAGACTCGGCCAAGCCAAGGGTGGTTTGGTAAATTCCTCCCTTGGATAGTTAAGTGTATAGACGGTGATTTTAAGTTTATTAATGTATTTTAAGAGTATTAAAAAGTGTTAACGTCTATTTTATATACCATTATTTTCGAACCCCCAAATCAAAACTTCCATTCCCCTCCAAAAGTCTGTCTCTAGAAACCTCCATAGAAGGTGAAGACTTCAAGGTTTCAAGGTTAAATTCTTCAAGATTTTCAAGGGAATTTCGTGGGTTTCAATAACAAGGTATGGTAGTCTTGATCCTTGCCTAATTTTCCATTCAAGGAGCCAATTCAGAGGTGATTTCAAAGCACGAAAAATCTAGGGTTTTACTCAATATCATGGGTTCTTTCATCTAACATTTTCAAATGACAAATAATGATTTTATTAGAGGTAATTGATGATTTATGTTGAAAATACTCAATGAACCCATAAATTCTCTCAATTCCTAAATTGTGCCTTATGAAGTGGGTTTGATGATCATGAATGAATGTTGATGTATTATGCCTAAATTGATTTAGATTGTTTAATTCTATCATTATACATGCCTTAATTGTAGTGGATTGTTGGTGTGTTGGTGACTTTTGATCATGGCCATGAAAGGGCAAGTTATGGTCTAATTACCTGTTAAAGTAGAATTGTGCTTGATATGTATATTGTGGTATTGAATTGATAGATATATTCCTTGTACCTTACATGTGGAGGTTAATGTATAATTATGATGTGAAGCATGTATGTTATCTAAATGAATGAATGATGATCATGTTTTGAAGCTAATTGTGTTAGGATTGAATGTTATCTCCCTATTTACACTTGTGAATGATGATGATTATGTGAAAGGTTATCCTCACATACACACACACACTTGAATGAAGATGAAATGAAGTTCAATGATAATGTTAATGATGATTGGTTAATTGAAAGGCTATTATCAATTTTACTCTAATAAATGTTAGTGACTTGTTGTGGAAGCACTTCCTCACAATAAGGGGTTCTTTGGTGAAAGAATATTCTCATCTTTGAATCTATGAGCTTTCCAATGAATGAATGAAAGTTGGGTTGGGATGGATACTTATCCAGGAGTTGAGGCAGGGTATCTAGTAGCAATCCATTATCCCATAATGAACTAATGTATTGAATGTAATGTACTCCGTGGGGAATAATGCCAAGCACCGAGTGGATATGGCTTGAGTTGGGTGCTCATCTGGGAGTTGAGGCGGGGTACTTAGTAGCAATATCTTTAGATGGATGATCATCCGTGAGTTAAGGCGGGGTATCTAGTAGCAATCTCCATATCCCCTAAACAATGTGCCCACATAGGTCATGCTAGTGGATCCACTTAAGGCTAAACAAACGATGGTCCTACCTTAGGCAAGTAGGAATTCCTTTATCCGGTGAGGGTGACACCGGGATTCCATGTCAAGCTCACATGGTCTATGTCTGATAAGGCTTACCCCCATAAAGAATGTTAATGAACTATGGCTTCTGAAGGATGTACGACTTAGTGTGGGTGAGAGTATGGACGCCATCTATGCATTGCACAAGTAGGCATTTGAGAGAGGTCGTGGTGTGTTCCTTTATAATGTTAATGAAATGAATAGGCTCTTGGGATGATGTGTTAATGAAGAATGATGATTTAATCTCTAATGAATGAAGGTGGTCTTAATGTAATGAAGCTAATGAAGGATGTTGACTCTTCTATGCTTATATCTAAATGATGCAAGCTATACTTGGATTGTATTATGAGTTACCTCCTATTTATGACTTATTCTATTTGAAGGTGCCTTGCTTATGGTGACTTCAAAAGGAGTACCTAGTGTTAGTAGTAGTATGGGATATTACTTGCATATTGCACAACTATGACTAAGAGTTGTCTTAGGTGATGGTCCTTATGTGTTGACATGACTTATGTAATGTTTGTGTCTCTTATATATTTTGGTATTGTGAGAAGATGGAAAGGTTGAATGGTAGGTTTTGTAACACCCCTAAAATACTAGACCAACTCTTGCATGTCGATGCATCATTTTTTAATTACTACAATATGATTTACTCTTATTTTGGGAACTTGAAATTTTGTGATATTTGCAACCTTGCTTAAAATAAATTGTGCTCACAATTTAAGGTATTGTGTAGGGCTATTTACGCAATTTTTCTAATTAAAATTTCATATAAATTGAAAGTGTTGGTATCAATTATATACTTATAGGTGTATATGTATACATTTTGGGCAGCACACAATAATTTGGGGCAGTATCTTTTAGTGACAGTTGTATATGTGACTAAGTATCACTCTTAAGACTATATTATCACACTTCCTCTTGTGATTTTCGTTTAGAACTGAAGTCCAAGAACCTTCTGTTCATCAAAATAACAAGAGAAACCTTGGTCCTTCTAGCTAGAAGTTGAGACATCCTATCTTTTGATGAGTAATCAAAACTTGTTTTTTTAGCTGAGTAGTGTTTATTACTTTTAGAATTTCTCGTTCTGTATAACTCCATTTTCGGTGAATAAATATGATTTGGAAAGCTGATTCCTATACCTACAACTCTTCTGTTTATCGTAAACTCTAATTTAGCTTGTATGACTACAAAATAAGGGATGCAACATATGACATGTTCAGTCCAGATTCTTGAATTTGAAATCCTGTATGTTCAACTGTTAGTGTTTTGATTATATCTTTTGTACAAAGCGTCTTTTGCGGTGATTCTTGATTATTTGCAAGCTTAAGAGATGTACCTACATATTTTATGAAGGATATAAATTCCATTTTGGCCGTTTTCTGTATTAAATGTAAGTTGCGACATGACGTGCTTTTATTGGGTAGAATTTTTGTTTTTGGAGTATAGTCGTATTTGTATAGAATAGGCTTACTTGTAACGATAACCCTATGTTGAACAATCATTATTGAGCTACTAGAAAGTAAATAAGTTATTAAATTCATTTTTTAAGGTTGTATATCCTCATGTACGAGTTGAAGACTTTGATATGCTGGTTGGTCTATGATTTGAACTCGTGAAGTTGTGTTGGACTGTTTTTGTGGTAAAGAACTGAGGTTTGTGTATAAACTTATACTTGTACTATTTTTACCTGCTGGTATAACTTAAAGTTTGCTTTGGTACCTTGGTTACCTCTTGTCACTTTGTATTGTCATATTGGTATTCTTTAATACATTAAAGACGCTTGTGTAACTCGCCCACTTGTACGGATTGTTTGATCACTTGGCACTCTTGTTGGGACCTTGTCCTTCTTGTGGCTGTGACTTTGTCACTCTTGGCATGCCTCTTGATTCGGATCATTTACCATCTTGACTCTGGATTTTTAGTCCGTCTTAAGATTGGAAGTTGTCCATTTTAATTACGAACTAGAAGTCCATTTTTAATATGGTTCTTGGTTCTCTTAAATATTGGGTTTTGACCCTTCTTGATAACTGTTTGTGCTTGGTGTGATGACATGATGTATTTATTGGGCGAGCCTTATTGTTGAATCTCATGGAAAACTGTGCTATGAGCGTTCTTGACATTTGGATTTTTAAATATAAAACTTGATACTCTTTATATATTGTTTACTTGATTTATTTATTATGTTCAATTATGCTGCCCTTGACTTGAGAATGATAACTTGCTGAATTTGAGGGTTCCAACCCTTTAGTTTTTACACCACTAAGCTATATGATTAGCGATAGTTGTTTATATCGTAGGGGATGTTCGAGATGATGCTTGAAACTGGCCAATGGAGATGGATGTTTTGAGAGCCTTAAGGATGATCACATTTGCATATAGGCATCTATATTTTGTATAAACCTTGGGACTTGTACATATTCTATATGTTGTATATTTACATTGGATTTTGAGGACTGATTTGATCTTATCACCATGAGTTGTAATATAAATATGGCAGTGTGTTTTGTTATTTTTGGTGTGTGTAAACCCAAGTCTTATAATATCCTAAATCTACTATTACTTTTGAATGTTTGTGTGAAGCATGAGCAGGCTGATTTTGGTACTCGGAAAACTGTAATATTGTTGTTATTTCATTCTTGAGTGTGAGGATAATATATATACATGAAAAGCTCGCTTGTTAGTTGCTTAAATTACTTTTCGGAGGTCATTATGTATCTATTCCCTCTACTAGATTATAATTATTATGCCCTCGCTAATCGCATTTGAGTGTCGCAAGTATAAGTTAAGTCTCTTTAAAAAGGGTCGCTTCAAGTGTTGGTATCAGAGCCTAGGTTTGTGGTTTTAGGAATTTTGATTTGAATTACTTGTATACTTATTCGCTTTTGAAAAAGGTTCTATTTGTATTATTTGGTCAATTACATGGTTTATAATGTTTTAATTGCATGTAGAGTGCAGATGCATCAAGTATATATCCTTAATGCAATGTGATCTTTCCTTTTGAAGGAATTAAGTCATGGCCACTTCTTCTGACCAACCTATGGAAGCTGCTCGTGAAGGTTCGGGTGCCTCTGTTTCCCAACCTCATGCACTGGAAGGGGTTGGAGAACATAACTCGAATCAATATGTTCCCCACACTAGTGTTTCTGATGTGGGAAACCATCAGGGTGTAAGTGTTGGTCCACATCCTCACATGAGTCATGGTACTCAAACCATGAATCCTCATTTTCAACAAATGGCTGAATTCTTCCACCACATGGTTGAATCGATGCATGATCCCTACGGGATTAACTTTGAGAAAATCAGGAAAACGGGTGGAGAGGAATTTGAAGACACTGTTGATCCCACTGATGCTGAACAATGGTTTGATCTCATGGAGAGGGTATTGGAGCAGTTAGAGTGTTCAGATGTTGCAAAATTTAAGTATGCTATTTCACTATTACAAAATGATGCTTACGATTGGTGGGTAAGTGTTCCGAATGCCAAGGTAAAACCTCTTGTTCTTACTTGGGATAATTTTCTTAAGGAATTTCGTATGTAGTATGTCCCACCTGCTTATTGTGATGCAAAGAAAAAGGAGTTTTTGAATCTAAGGCAACGAGGCATGTCTACTGCTGAATACGAATAGAAGTTTCTAAGGCTCTCTAACTATGCTAGTGGTATTATTAAAGAGGAAAAAGACAAATGTAGGAAGTTTTAAGACGGTTTAAATGATTCCATTAGGAAGAATGTGGCTATCCTGCAACATGAGAAATTTTGTAAGTTAGTGTCTGTTGTTTTTACTTGGGAACGACATGATAAAGAAGAACCTAGTAGAAATGAAAACGGATTCTGAAAGCCTAGACCAAATTTTGGGGGTCCATCCAAAATGGGAAGGTTTGATAATTCTAAGGCTGGTAGTGATAACAGGCCACCTCAACAAAGGCAAAACTGATCAAAATTTTCTATAGCTAGCAGTCCAAATTATGGCCAAGGCAAGCCTCGCGTTCCCACTTGTCCACAATGTGGAAAGAATCATTATGGTACTTGCAGGAGAGCTTCTGGTGCATGTTTCAATTGTGGGAGCTTTGATCATAAAGTGAAGGATTGTCTTAATCCTAATAATGCTCCATCGTTGAGAACTGAAGGCTCAGTTCATAAGCCTTCTGTCAATCCTCCTCAAACTAATAGAGATGCAAGACCTAAAAGCACCTAGGCAGCAGGTACAAGTGGAGCTAATAAAAATAGTGGGCAAAGGGCTACTGCACGCGCTTATACTATGAGGTAGAGGGATGATCAAGATGGACAAGACGTGGGTGTCGGTAAAATTCACTTATTTGGCTTATGTGTGTTTACATTATTTAATCCTGGTTCTACACATTCCTATATTTGTTCATCACTTGTTCTTCCTGAAAATGTGAAATCTGTGAGAATTAATTACGATGTGCTGGTTGAAACTTCTTTGGGTTATCAAGTTGTATGTACTCAAGTTTGCCAAGACTGTTCGTGATTCAAAACCTGGTCTTCCTTGCTGATTTGATTGAAATTCCCTTCAAGGATTTTGTTGTTTTTATCGAGATGGGTTGGCTTTATAAATATCATGCGGTGGTAGATTGTAGGTCTAAGCATGTGACTTTTAAAGATCCTACATTTTCACACATCATTGTACAAGGTGAAAGATAAGTGACATCTAGTTTTATTTCTGCGGCCTTGGCAAGAAAGTTGATGCGTCAAGGTTGTGGGGCATACCTTGCTCACATAGTTGATTCACAGTTGAAGAGTCCTTGTATCAAGGACATACCTGTTGTATGTGATTTTCCAAAAGTATTTCCAGAAAACCTTTCGGGATTACCCCCGAAAAGAGATGTTGAATTTCCAATCGAGCTTATTCCTGGATCTACTCCTATTTCGATCACCCCTTATAGAATGGCTCCAACAGAGTTAAGAGAATTGAAAGCTCAATTGGAAGAACTACTTGAGAAAGGTTTTATTCGACCTAGTGTTTCTCCTTGGCGAGCCCCTATTTTATTCGTAAAGAAGAAAGATGGCACTCTTAGGCTTTGTATATACTATAGACAATTGAACAGAATAACAATCAAGAATAGATATCCACTGCCAAGAATTGATGATTTGTTTGACCAACTTAAAGGTGCTAAAGTATTCTCCAAAATTGATATAAGGTCTGGATATCACCAACTACGTGTTAGAGAGAAAGATATTCCTAAAACTGCTTTCAGAACTGGATATGGTCATTATGAATTTTTGGTGATGCCATTCGGATTGACAAATGGTCCTGCGATATTCATGGATCTAATGAATCGAGTATTCAAGCCTTATCTTGATCAGTTTGTGGTTGTTTTTATAGATGATATTTTAATATTTTCCAGAAATAGTGAAGACCATGATAAACACCTCCGGATTATTTTGAAAATTTTGAAGGAGAAAGAACTTTATGCTAAATTTTCCATGTGTGCATTTTGGCTTGATGAAGTAGCTTTTGTGGGACATGTTGTATCAACTGAAGGTGTGAAGGTGGGTCAAAGTAAATTACAAGCAGTTGTTGAATGGAGACCTCCCAAAAGTCCGGCTGAGGTAAGAAGTTTCTTGGGCTTAGCAGGATACTACAGAAGATTAATGAAAGGTTTTTCCAATATCGCCTCTCCTTTGACAAAGCTCTTGAAGAAGGAAGTACAGTTTATTTGGGATGACAAATGTCAAGAGAGCTTTCAAACTCACAAATCCTTGTTGACTCAAGAACCTATACTTACTCCACCAATTGAAGGGAAAGAGTATGTAGTATGCGGTGATGCTTCTCACAATGGTCTCAGATGAGTTTCGATGCAAGAAGGGAAGGTAATTTCTTATGCCTCTCGGAAATTAAAACCGCATGAATTGAATTACCCTACTCATGATCTTGAACTTGCTGCTATAGTGTTTGCTTTAAAAATATGGCGGCATTATTTATATGGAGAGAAATGTCATATCTTCACTGATCACAAGAGCTTAAAGTACTTGGGTACTCAAAAGGATCTAAACCTTCGACAACGTACATGGCTTGAACTCATCAAGGATTATGACTGCACAATTGATTATCATCCAGGTAAAGCCAATGTGGTTGCAGATGCCTTAAGGTAGAAATCATTCGCAAGCATTTCTTTAAGTCCTTTACCTTTGTTCCTTGAGTTAAGAGCCATGAATGTTTGTTTTACACTTGATTCTAATGGTTCAGCTATTGCTAATTTACAAGTAAAGCCAATATTACTTGAACAGGTGAAAGAAGCACAAATGTTAGATGAGAAACTTGTAAAATTTACCAAAGAAGTTTAAAGTGGGGAAAAACATGATTTTACATTTACGGAGGATGGTGGCTTATTTTGTCAAAATATGTTATGTGTCCCTAATTATGACAAAGTGAGGAGAGAAATATTGAATGAAGCACATACTTCACCATATGCAATGCATCCTGGAGGTACAAAGATGTACCGGTCCATCAAATAAAATTATTGGTGGAATGGTATGAAGAGAGACATTGCAAAGTTCGTTTCTAAATGTTTGGTTTGTCAACAAGTAAAGTCAGAAAAGCCAATATTACTTGAACAGGTAAAAGAAGCACAAATGTTAGATGAGAAACATGTAAAATTTACCAGAGAAGTTCAAAGTGGGAAAAAACTTGATTTTACATTTATGGAGGATGGTGGCTTATTTTATCAAAACAGGTTATGTTTCCCTAATGATGGAAAATTGAGAAGAGAAATATTGAATGAAGCACATACTTCACCATATGCAATGCATCTTGGAGGTACAAACTTGTACCGGACCATCAAATAAAATTATTGGTGGAATGGTATGAAGAGAGACATTGTGGAGTTCGTCTCTAAATATTTGGTTTGTCAACAAGTAAAGGCAGGACATCAACTCCAGTGGGTTTACTACAACCCTTGTCGATGCTGGAATGGAAATGGGAGAGAATAACTATGGACTTTGTTTCTGGACTTCCTCGCACTCAGAGAAATCATGATGTAATATGGGTGATTGTGGACAGGCTAACCAAGAGTGCTCACTTCTTAGCAAACAGGATGGATTACTCACTTAAGCGTTTTGCCGAGTTGTACATTAATGAGATTGTAAGACTACATGGGATCCATGTCTCTATTGTATCAGACTGGGACCCAAGGTTTACATCTAGATTTTGGGGTGGCTTGCAGGAAGTTTTAGGTACTAAGTTAAGGTTTAGCACTTCGTTCCATCCTCAAACTGACGGCCAGTCGGAAAGAGTGAACAAATTTTGGAGAATATGCTTCGAGCTTGCATTATGGAGTTTGAAGGTAGTTGGGACAAACAATTGGCTTTGATAGAATTTTCTTCCAATAATAGCTACCAATCGAGTATTGGAATGCCTCCCTATGAAGCCTTTTACGGAAGAAAATGCCAGAGCCCTCTTTGTTGGAGTGAAATTGGTGAAAGAAAGCTTCTTAGTCCTGAAATTGTGTAAAAAACAGAGGACAAGGTCAAAATTATAAAAGATCGTCTAAAGATTTCTTCGGATAGAAAAAAGTCGTACGCTGATCTTAAAAGGCGTGATATTGAATATCAAGTTGGAGATAAAGTATTCTTAAAGGTGTCCCCAAGGAAAGAGATTATGAGATTTGGCCAGAAAGGAAAACTTAGTCCCCGATTTATTGGACCTTATGAGATACTTGAAAGGGTTGGACTAGTTGCATATAAATTGGCGTTCCCACCTTAGTTAGACAAGATCCACAATGTCTTCCATGTTTCTATGCTTAGAAGATATCGTTCGGATCTATCTCATGTTCTTCCAGTTGAATCTATTGAGGTTAATCCTGACTTGACGTATAATGAAGAACCTATTCTAATTCAAGATCGAGAAGTAAAACAACTTAGGAATGAGAGAATCCCTTAGTAAAGGTACTTTGGAGGAACCATTCTGGAAAAGAAGCAACTTGGGAAAGAGAAGAAGACATGAGGACCCTATATCCGCACTTGTTACGGGACTAGTGTAAGGTAAATTTTGATACGAAATTTCTTTAAAGGGGAGAGAATTGTAACACCCCTAAAATAGTAGACCCATTTCTGCATGTTGATGTATCATTTTTTAATTACTACAATATGTTTTACTCTTATGTTGGGAACTTGAAATTTTGTGATATTTGCAACCTTGCTTAAAAAAAATTCTTCTCGTAATTTAAGGTATTGTATGGGGGTATTTACATAATTTTTCTAATTTAAATTTCATATGAATTGAAAGAGTTGGTATCAATTATATACATATAGGTGTATATGTATACATTTTGGGCAGCACACAATAATTTGGGGCAGCACCTTTTAGTAACAGTTGTATAGGTGACTAAGCATAACTCTTAAGACTATATTATCACACCTCCTCTTGTGATTTTGGTTTGGAACTGAAGTCCAATATCCTAAGAACATTTTCTAACCTGCTGTTCATCAAAATCACAAGAGAAAACCTTGGTCCTTCTAGCTGGAAGTCGAGACATCCTATCTTTTGGTGAGTAATCAAAATTTGTTTTTTTTAGCTGAGTAGTGTTTAGTACCTATAAAATTTCTCGTTCTGTATAACTCTTTTTTCAGTGAATAAATGTGATTTGGAAAGCTGATTCCTATACTTCCAACTCTCCCGTTTATGGTAAACTCTAATTTAGCTTTTATGACTACGAAATAAGGGATGCAACATATGACATGTTCTGTCCAGATTCTGGAATTTGAAATCCTGTATGTTCAACTTTTAGTGTTTTGATTATATATTTTTGTACAAAGCGTCTTTTTTGGTGATTCTTGATTATTTGTAAGCTTAAGAGATGTACCTACATCTTTTATGAAGGATATAAATTCCATTTTGGCCTTTTTCTGTTTCAAATCTAAGTTGCGACATGAAGTGCTTTTATTGGGCAGAATTTCTGTTTTTGGAGTATAGTCGTATTTGTACAGGCTAGGTTTACTTGTGATGATAACCCTGTGTTGCGCCATCATTATTGAGCTACTAGAAAGTAAATTAGTTATTGAATTCATTTATTAAGGTTTTATATCCTCGTGTATGAGTTGAAGACTTTGATACGCTGGTTGGTCTATGATATGAACTCGTGAAGTTGTGTTGGACTGTTTTTGTGCTAAAGAACTGAGGTTTGTGTATAAACTTATACTTGTACTCTTTTTACCTGCTGGTATATCTTAAAGTTTACTTTGGTACCTTGGTTACCTCTTGTCACTTTGCATTGTCATATTGGTATTCTTTAATACATTAAAGATGCTTGTGTAACTCGCCCACTTGTACGAATTGTTTGATCACTTGGCACTCTTGTCGGGACCTTTTCCTTCTTGTGGCTGTGAATTTGTCACTCTTGGCATGCCTCTTGATTCGGATCATTTACCATCTTGACTCTGGATTTTTAGTCCGTCTTAAAAATGGAAGTTGTCCATTTTAAATACGAACTAGAAGATCATTTTTAATATGTTTATTGGTTCTCTTGATTATTGAGTTTTGACACTTCTTAATACCTGCTTGTGCTTGGTGTGACGACATGATGTATATATTGGACGAGCCTTGTTGTTGAATCTCTTGGAAAACTGTGCTATGAGCTTTCTTGACATTTGGATTTTTTAATATAAAACATGATACTCTTTATATATTTTTTACTTGATTTATTTATTATGTTCAATTTTGCGGCCCTTGACTTGAGAATGATAGCTTGCTGAATTTGATGTCTCCAAACCTTTAGTTTTTACACCACAAAGCTATATGCTTAGCGATAGTTGTTTCTATTGTAGGGGCAGCTCGAGATGATACTTGAAGTTGGCCATTTGAGATGGATGTTTTGAGAGCCTTAAGGATGATCGCATTTGCATATAGGCATCTATATTTTGTTTAAACCTCGGGACTTGTATATATTCTATGTGTTGTATATTTTCATGGGATTTTTAGGATTGATTTGATCATGTCACCATTTGTTGTAATATAAATATGGCTATATGTTTTATTCTTTTTGGGGTGTGTAAACCCAAGTCTTGTAATATCCTAAATCTACTATTATTTTTGAATGTTTGTGTGAAGCATGAGCAATCTGATTTCGGTACTCGGAAGCTTGTAATATTCTTGTTATTTCATCCTTAAGTGTGAGGATATTATATATACATGAAAAGCTCGTCGGTTAGTTGCTTAAATTTATTTTCAGAGGTCATTATGCATCTAATCCCTCTACTAGATTATAATCAGTATGCCCTAGTGAATCTCTTTTGAGTGTCGCATGTATAAGTTAAGTATCTTTAAAAAGGGTCACTTCTAGTTCACTTTTGGTGACCTTAATGTGGTACCTTGGTGTGGATGGTGGTATGGGACGCTATCCATAAATTGCACAAGGTATAGCATGAGGGTTATTTGAGGTGAAGGCTTAAAGTAAAGGTAATGGGTTATATAGTTGATCATGTTCTAATGTGGATAAAGGGATTCTATGTTGTTTGTGACTTATATTATGCCTTAATTACTATGTTCATGAAGTTTTACCAAAATGTCATAAAAGCATGACTTTCAAATCAAATGTCCTTTCAGCATGTTTTTGCATGGCTATCATACTTAGTACTTAATTGTGCTAACCCATTCTTCTTCTATGTTTTACTACAATTGTAGGTTTCGGCAAGTGAGTTGCTCACCCTTAGTTGAAGCTTGTAATAAAGTTCGTCCAAGACGTCTTTTGGTATGTCTTCATAGATCGAGGACAAGGACTTTTAATGTTTCTAGTTCCTTTATATTTTAAGACTATTGTTAAGACTTCGATTGTAAAGGGTCATGTCCCTACTTTGTTTCAAGTATTGTTTTTAGATGGTCATGTGAGACTTTAGACTTCTGCTTGCATTTTAAATGAATGTCTTTAGATTGTATGGTTTTTGAATAAAAAGTTTTAATTCCGTACTATTACTATTATCTATGCAATGAATGAGCCATGAGGCTTGTATAAGACCCCTTTGGGGTCGAGTACGTCGTGTCGCATCTAGGGGCTAGCCTTCGGTCGTGTCAGAACATTCGTCCTCGAATGACAGTTGAAACATTTTAAGGAATTAAAGACTCAAGATTTGCAGCCCATCATGCATGAAACATCATAAACAATGAACAAAATTAGGAGGAAACATGAACTCCATCTCAAACATACTCCATGCAACACAAGAAAGTAGGAACTACATGTACAAACTCATTATGCATGAAAACATCAACATTCTTCATTTCATTGGAGGAATTACCTTCTCAAACTAAAATTATGCTCATCATAACATCATTAAGCAATTTATGCAGTTTCTCTTAAAATCACATTTACACATGTTCAACAATTAACCTCATGATGCATATAGACAACTCATACTAAATGCACATCAACATGAGGAACATGAATCATAAAAACTAATTTCTCATTTAAAAATGAATTCATCAAGAACTTGCATAACATAAGTATACCATGGAAACACATAATCACACATGACTCTAAAACATAAAACAAGCCAAAAAGGAACTCTTTGTCTTAGGCTTGAATATGAGCAGAAAGAAAGATATACGGATATCGGAACTCTCAACAACCTTACTTTCTAACCATACCATCTCCCCCTTAGGAGTAAACCCTTACTAAGGCTAACATGAAAATAACATAGGAACCTCAATAAAACACACAACTATATGGAACTATCAATATACCTATTCCTTCATCTGGAAGGGCTACTTTGTCCTCTTTAGACCGGAGTGCATAGAAATGACCATAATTTGGTGGAATAGGAACCGTAGCATCAAGATATGCTTGTTTGGCCTCTCTTCCTTTGACCGTGAGTGTAGGGCAATTTCTCACTTGAAGATCACTTCTTTCCACAACCATAATACCCATTTGTATCAGCTAGGCGCTTCCCATGATGCTTCTTCCCACAAGTGGTGCAAGTAGGTTTAGAAAATGGAGGTCTACTTCCTTTATCTTGGTTAACCCTAGGGGTGCCTGAAGAATCTTGGTTTGGACCTCTCTTTTTGAACCTTGGTTGACCTTGCTCATCGGATCTAACTCTCTTGAACTCCCTATTCTTTCTCTTAAGTTTGCACTCCAAAATTGATTGAGCATACACCGTAAGCCTAAAGATGTTCATGTCATCATGGAGAATTGTCGTACAACACTCTTCCTCAACTAGGTCGGACACACCTGTCACGTATCTACTTATCTCATCCCTCGGGTTAGACACCAAAGATGGAGCATACTTAGACAATCGGGTAAATTTCATGGAATACTCATGCACGCTCGTGGTACCTTGCCTAAGGTTGATAAACGCCTCCAACTTAGCTTCCCTCTTTTCACCGGGGAAGAACCTACCAAGGAATCCTTCTTTGAACACTTCCTAATCTATAGGCCCCGATCCTACCGGCCCATTACTTTTCCATTGATCGAACAAAACTTGGGCAACATCCTTCAATTTATAAGCGACTAGTTCCATGTTTTCTATAGAAGTCACCCCCAGAGCATTCACTACCTTATATACCTCATCCATAAACTCTTGGGGATCCTCTCCTACCTTGGAAACAAGAAACACCGGTGGACTAATACTCATAAAATCCCTCAACCTAGAAGCTATATATACAGTGCTCACAATAGGGTTAACATTATTCTCAACACCCCTAGTAGTTTGGGCCATCATTGCTTGGGCTTGAGTAGTTACGACTTGATCCATCATCAAAAGAGCCGACCTAACTTCCTCATTGGACATGGCCGGGGGATCCAACGGAGCTTGATTGCCTTGAGGAACTTAATTACCTTGAAGACCTTAGGGAATAACTCCCTCATTCACAATCTCATCTTTCATCCTTCTTGCGTTCGCCCTTCATGTATTCATATCCTATAAACACAAGATAATGGTTACGAAAAGGGCATCATAGAGTTAAAACTCTAAAGCACGACTTAAAGATTAATGAAAGAAGTGAAGTTTCCTAATTTCTTATAGCCTCTCATTCATAAATGTGTCACGATTCATACTCATGAACAAGATTCTACTCGACGTAGCTTGTGAGACATCAATCCTAAAAATCATCCCAAAAAATTATGGTCTGATACCATATTTTTCACAACCCGAGCCTATACCCCGGACGTGACACGGCTTACAAGACTCCAAAAAGTCTCATACAGGCCTTATAGCATGACATCACATAAGATAATAGAAATAGTACAAAATTCAAAACTCTTTTTAAATCCAGACGATCGAAAACATCGTTTAAAACATCAGAAGTCTACTTGTCTCACATGGCTATCTAAAAACATGTTTGAATCAAAAGTAGGGTCATGGTCTTTTACAATAGAGTTCTAACAAGTGTCTAGTACAATGAAGAAATGAAATAAAAATGAAGCACTTGTCCTCGAATCCATGAGGACATACCACAAACTAGAGGAATAGTCAACTCAAGCTTGAACTAGAAGGAATCAACTCACTTGGTGGAACCTACACTTTGTAGAAAAATAGAGGAAATATGGGTTAGCACATTTAATGATAAGTATGATAGCCATGCAAAAATCATGCTTAAAAAGGACAGTTTGCTTAAAAATCATGATATATGCCAATTTGAGAAAACTTCATGAACTTTAGCAAAAGGCATAAGATACAAACATAATCAACATATAAATCATTTTATCACATTTAAGTCTTCATCTTAACTGACCCAAAGCTATACTTGTGCAATGTATGAATACCGTCCCATACCACCATCCATACCAAGTACCACTTTGAGGCCACTATAGATGAACTTACCATTCTTTATACTCATTGTAAAACAATACTCATGAATAAGGAACATAAGTATTTCATAAGTGATGGCTTGAAGTAACTCATAATACAATCCAAGTTAGCATGCATCATTACATTAAGCATTTAAGTCAACATTCTTCATAAGCTTCCTTTGAGCACATTCATTCATTAGACATTAAGACATTGGAGAATAACACCATAGCCTCTCCAAGCCTACTGATACAATGAATGGATGGCATCCCATACTACCACCCACACTTCATAGAACCTCTCAAGTAACTATAGGATGCATCTCACATGATGGGAATAAGAATTAATCGACATAGACCATGAGAGCAAACCATGAAATCTGGTGTGATAACCCCACACCGTAAAGAGGAGGTCTACTTGCCTAAGGTAGGACCGGTAACATTTTAGCTTAGGTGGATCCACTAGCTAATAACCTATGTCGGCACATAGTTATGGGTTATGAAAAATGCTCATTGGAAGCTTAACCTAACGTGGGGAGAGTTTCCATCTTACCATATCCACTCGGTGCTTACCCTCCATTTCCATAGAGAAGTTCATTCACATTAACATTATTGTACTTCAGAGGAATGCCATTGGCCTATCTACCCAAGGTACATTATTACACATGAAAGGAACGACATAAGCCTATCGATTCAAGATTCATCATTACATTAGTTCATTGACACTTTAGGAAAGAAATGCCATAAGCCTATTGATTTAAGAGTCATCATTACATTAGTTCATTGACTCATTATGAAAGGAATGCCATAAGCCTATAGATTTAAGTTATAGCCTAAGAGCACATTCATTAGTCATTTATGAAAGGGATGCCATTGGCCTATCGATTCATATTCATTAAGTAAAGAAACATTCATTACACAAGAAAAGGATGCCTAAGCCTACCATTTCAAGATACAACAATCCACATTACTTTCATTTATAGAAGAAGATGATGTCTAAGCCTACCAATTCAAGATACAACATTACATTTAAGAAACCCTTGACATTATATCATCATCATTCATGAGTGTTAATTGAGAATAAGCTTTCAATAATAACACAATTACATTCTAAACATGATCATAATACTTTCATTGAGACTACATGCATGAACTTCACATCATGATCATACATAAATCCTTTATAAAATTTCCCTCCAAGGCTATGAATCAATCTCAACCCAAACATCTAGAATACTACATTATATAAGGGGAAAATCATGATTCAATAAGTAATTCAATATAGACATAAACAAATCAATATGTTTTCATAATCATTCAACTCAAATCACAAACTCACAATTTAGTACTTTGGGGTAATCATGGGTTCATAGGGGTAATTTCATCATAATTCATCAATCCATTCATAATTTATCACATATAAATCTTTGAAAATGTTTTGGAATTGAACCCATGCTTAGAATGAAACCCTAGCTTTTGGGGGGACTTTGAAAACTTGAAATCATCTTTTGAGAGGGCTCCTTGAATAAACATAATCAAGGATGAAGACTACCATACCTTTATGTAAGAAACTCCACAAAAATTGGGTATGAAAGGTGAGATCTGGATCTTCAAACCTTGACTCCTTCTTCTCCAATGGTGGTTTGTAAAGAGGGAATATTTGGAGAGGAGGGTAATTTCTAATTTTGTGTTTTGAGAATAATGAATTGAAAAAGGGGTTTAAAACTTTTAAAAGCCTTCAATCACTCTAGTAAATCAATAATAACCGTCCCCAACCCATAACTAGTTAATTAGGAATTTACCAACCTACCGTTACCTTTGGCCGAATTGGACAGCTTTACAGGTGGGACTCACGACACCAATCCACGGACCGTGAGTGGGGTGATGCCCCGTGTAGCACATCCGTGGTTTTGTTCAGAGACTCCTCACTTGAGGCCTTGACCTACGGAAGCCATCCAAGGGGTGTGAATGGACCTATGGAGCGTAGGTCCCATCCGTAGCTCCTTGGTTTTTGACAACTTTTTGTAAATTGGGCCAGCATTGGGGTTAGGCTTTAGGGTTCCCGTCAAGGACCCTTGGTTGGTCCTTGGGGGTGAAGCCTTGAATTTTAACCCCTAAACCATTCAACCGAATCCCGGGAACTCATTTAACAACTTCAAACCTCATATCAAACTCAATCACACACTAGTTAGGCTCTAGTTTCACTTACTAGATTTTCAGGCCGTTACACTCAACAATTTTCAATGTTGCCTCTACTATAGATCCTAGGCACGGGAATGAGAGTCGGGAATGCCAGACCCTATATTTGGATAAGAAATGTAGGCAAGAGTATGCGTTAGTACAAACACGTACTAAATATGATAGCTTGGATATACATAACATAAACATAAGAGTTAGACAACATATGTCATAAAGCATAAATAATGCCCATAATAGATAATTTTAAGATATAAGGAGTACTCTTGAAGTAACCTCAATTCATACTTAGTCAAGACATGGGTAATCCGCCACTAGTCTTACTCATCATGGAAGGCAAACTCAAGAAACAATCCAAGCTCATCACCTATCATAATGTACATATCCTAGCTTATCCTTAAAGAACTTAGGGAATCGCCTCTTGCCTTACTATTTTAACACATCTGAACCTAATTGGATAATAACTGAGCCAAGTGGGAGGTTACTAGACCTCATCGGAGCCAAGGCACCACCCTTCATGGAGCTCCGCATGGGCCGTGAAAGGCACCTGGGCTCGTGGATCCTCATAGTAGCTAGCAACGTGATGTTCACCTCCTGCGACCACCAAGATGACTCATGGTGGGGACCATGGGTCGTGATGATAAATGTGAAAGACTAGGCAATGCGCATGTTAAAGTTGCCTCCTCCCACAAGCTACGTCACAACTTCTGAAGGCGTTGACGGCTCGTGGAGGTGGGCGTGTAAGGTTAGGGGTTTAAGTGGTGGTAAACTATAATGACTCGAGAGCACCCCTTAGTCGTTACCGGTGTATTCGACCTCTCGGAGGTCTTATACAAGCCCTTAGCATTCATCATAGCATTTATCATAGAAAAATACCAGAAAATTTAAAACCTTTTCATAAAATAATATAAGACTTAAAAATCACCTCATTTAAACCTTTAATACAAAATCGGAGTACTACGTCTCAAGGTAGCCATCTTAAAACACGACTACAACACAAGAGGGACACAACCCTTACAACACAAAAGAAACTATTATCTAGTACATTGAACTTAAGGAAACTCTTTAACATAAAGGTCCTTGAATCTTTAAGGACACGCCCGAACTTGGGAATAGTAAGTCAAGCTCATCACTTCTAAAAAAGGCCCTTTAGCAAACACCACCTACACTTGGTGTAAAAAGATGAAGAAGAATGGTGTTAGTACAAGAATGCACTAAGTATGATAACCATGCAAAACCATGCTTTTAAAAGAGACATTTAGTTGGAAACCATGCATCATGCCTTTTTAGAGAAACTTCAAGAACATTTAGTACAATAGGCACAATATAAACAATATACATCATCATACACACGGAAACCATTCATAATAGCACATAGAGCCACTTATAACATTTTAGGCACATTCAATGCATACAATACATTACCTTCCTCTATATCTTAACTCCTTTCCTCAAACAACCCTTAGGGAATACTTGGTGCGATGTATCACCTTAAGGTTACCAAAGGTTAACTTACATATAACCTTCATCAATCCAACCACATATATTCATACAGTAAAAGGCACACCATAAGACATAGTCTTCACATAGGAGCCATCACCTAAGACAACCCACCAGTCACACTAGTTCAATGTGCAAGTAGCATCCCATAATACTACTCACACCAAGTGTTCCTAAGAAGCCACCACAGACTAGGCACATTCTATTCAACAAGTCATAGCATCTTCATTTAACATTAGACATAAGACCAACATACTTCATAACATCATATAAGGACTCATTCATTTACTACAACATCAGTCATGACCCATTTAGTTCATATCATAGGTAAACCACCCTCACAACCCCTTCACAAGCTCACTTGTGCAATGTACACATGGAGTCCCATACCCCCACATATACTAAGCAAACCCATGAAGAAGTCATAAGTGTAATTCACATGCATAATCATTCTTCATGTCTTGACATAAGTAAAGTCAACCTTAACATGCTTTCATATAAACATACATAGACCATAGTCTTCATTACATAAAGAGCCTAATCATAACTCCCTTAGAGTCCACTTGTGCAATGCATAAGTAGGGTCCATAGTCTTACCTACACTAAGTAACTCTTGAAGAAATCATGACTAGAGTTCATATTCTTTATCTTAGTTCATTTCTTAACTTTCGAGAGACATTGCCATAACCTACATAGACCATGTGAGCTACATGGAATCCGGTGTTCTACTTCCACACCGAAGATAGAGGGTACTACTTGCCAAGGTAAGACCTACATACGTAATAGCTATCTAGTGGATCCACTAATCTAAGACTTACGGGGGAACTTAGTTATGGAACAAGGAGATTGCTACTAGAAACCTTGACTTGCTAAGCGTGGAGGTTTCCATCTGATGAGACAACATTTATGTTGGGAACCCGAACTTGCTAAACGTGAAGGTTCTCTTGTGGGAATTCGAACTTGCTAAACGTGAAGCCCCCACTCTCATTTTTCATGTTCACTCGGTGCTAAGCTCCAACTCCCTTTTTAAACATCTTTAAACCTTTATTTAACATTAGTTCATAAAGTAGGCTTTTGGAACTTAATCCCTCATATCATATAGCTCAAAGGTTTCTAGGATGAGAATGACCTTTCATCATGGAACCTACATTATGTGAGAATGACCTTTCACATTGTCATACCATATTCATAACATAGTCTAGTTTAGAGTACAATTGAGGAAACCTTTCAAGAGACTCACTTTCACTAGATTATAATAAAACTCATTCATTCATTCATGTGTGTGTACATATGTGAGAAAGCCTTTCACATAAACACCTTCATGCAACACATATGCATACCTTGCTAATCATACACTTTGCATGCTTAATAAGATGTAAGGGTGCATATAAGAGTTAGCCTTTCAATAGACACCATAACACATCATATTCATAGCTATAAATGTAGAGTGTGTGTGCGCATATTGGTCCTCACAATGTCATGATAGCAACAACATTGATATTGAGTGCACTTCCCTTCAAGGGATAACAACACATTCACAATGTCCCCAAATCATGAGCAATTCACATATAAAGCCTTTAGGGATTCTAGACCACACACCCACACTTCATCATAGGAGACAAGGACACATTCATAGAGGGATCATATAGGTAGGGGTCATTCCACAATAGTACTTAAAATTATCAATCATGTAGACCACACCTTATCCTTAATATTATCATTCACATTATACTCCTCATCATCAACACACTTTAAACATCATGCTAGCATTGAGGATTTCATACATAACCTTCATAGCACAACTTCATAAACATATGCATCATAATCATCAATTCACTTCACATCTAACGCCTTCAAGGCCATGATCTCAACTTGCATGGATAGACAAGAAGTAAACACCGCCACCATAAGTGGACCAAACCACACAACATCAATTCTCATACTATAGACTAAAAGTTAGGTAAACTTACCAATTCTCCAAGCCATGATCACCATGGATCTGGCCTAAACAATTCATAATCAATTGACATAGATAGCAATAGGAATCAACAATCTAATTCAATAACATAAACATAATCTAAGTACAATTCTATAAACAAAGGGATCAACCCTTAACTTTGCCCATAAGGCCATAATTCTCAACTCATCAATATACCAATGATTCAACATGAATGAGTATAGATAATCATAAGAAACATCAATACAATCTAATCTAAACATAATTTCACCAATAGAGGTCATATTCACAAAGACCCACATCATAGGCCAATTTTCGAGAATTTTGGGATCATGGGCTCTTCAAGAATTCCTTTGAAAATTATCTTAAAAACCTTAATTCAACATTAATTCATAAATAGAATGACTTAGAAAATCGTTTGACAAGGCACCCATGTTTAGATTGAAAATTGGGAATTTTAGTCTTTGAATCACTTTTGAAAATCTTTGATAGAACTCCTTAAATGAGAGGTCATTCAAGAATCAAAACTTACCATAACTTAATTATTGAAGACCCGTGAGATTGAAGAAGAAATCAGTTGAAAACACATCTTCTAGCCCGAGCTTCATCAAGGTCTTCAATGGAGTTTTTTTTTTGAGAGAATCTATTTTGAGAGGAAAGGGTCAATTTGAAGAATGGGGTCTAATTCTAGGTAAAATAACCGTTTATAATAATTCCCCAAAGTACCCAAACCACCCCTCACGTAGTTGGACCTTTTAAACAAGCCACACTTGAGTTTTATTTTCGCAGATTTCGTCGAGGAATAAGTCCGCGACGTGGACGTGTTCCCTCAAATTTCTTGAAATTAAATTTCCAGACAGTAGAGTCTACGACACGTCTGCGATGCAGCCCAAAAATTTGGCCTATGGTGGAGCTAGTCCGCGACGCAAACATACTCCCTTCATGAACATTTTCAAGCTGCCTTGGCAGCTTGTTTGGCCAAGGGTTGGGGTCCTCCTCGGGAAGCCTTGGGGTGGTCCCAGGGAGTCGTACCCGGACGTTTTGACCCTAAAAACATTTATTAAGACACTAGGGTCACCTCCACTAACTTTATATTCTAAACAATACATAAAAACATGAACAACATAACATACCAACACGTAAAAGACTAGTTTCTAAACGTCTTGGTCGTCCCTTGACGCTAGACTTCCAAACAGTTTAAAACTGACTAAAAAGGATATTCTTCAATATTTTAACAAGTTATTAACGCATAAAACCCATGTGAAGCTCTACTTTATCCTACTTCATTTTGAGGCGTGTTGCGATATCCCCCACTTGGGAACATTCGTCATCAAATGACACTTTAATACATTAAGGGTAATGACTGAAGATTAGCAGCCCACAACAACATTACAATATAAATATGAAAGAACTCATAAAGGAGGACACATCAACTCCACATAACAAGCCATTACAAGACAACTTCATTCAAATTTATGGAAATAGTAATCACACCTACAACTCAACATGCCTCAAACTTTTTTTTTCCATTTCTCATTTATTTGAAGGAACTTCCATCTCCACAGCACCTCATGCTCATAACAACATCAAAGAACACAATATACAATTATCTTATTAAAACACAGTCATGCCACATCAAGAATACACTTAAGCATGCTTAACTAATCAACTCTAACAACTTTTAGCAACTCACCAATTTATGCATATAAGGAGAACAACGATCATGAAACTGATATTCCCATTTAAATCAAGAACCCAATTTAAAGCATGCATCATTATAAGGAGAAATATAGAAACTCATTTTTTTCACGCAAGATTCCAAAAACCATGCATCATGCTTCTACAATTCTACGACTCATGCTCGATTAGGAATAGAAGAAAGAGACAAGAATATCCAAACTCACCTCAACTCATCATTCAATATACCATCCCCCACTTAGGAGAAACCCATCTAAACCAACACAAAAGGATTCCAACACAAAACTATAAATTATGACTTACCAGCACCTTCATCCGGGTTTACTTCCTTCTTAGCTTGGAGAGCATAGAAACGATTCCTTGCTTGACCATCAACACTAGGACCACTATAAGGAGCTTGCCTGGCATTCCTTCCTTTAGCCACAATATTAGGACAATCTCTTACCTTGTTATCATTTTTTCCACAACCATAGAAACCACGAGTTCCGGATAGACACTTCCCAAAATGCTTTTTTCCACAAGTAGGCTTAGCAATTTGAGAACGACCCCCTCATTCATGGTAAACTTTAGGAGCACTTGAGAAATCTTTATTTGGATCCCTCTTCTGAAACCTAGGTTGTCCTTGATTTTCATACAACCCCTTTTCAAGTCTTTCCTTACCCTAGTGATCTTGGACTCCTCAATAGATTGAGCATACACAACAAGCCTAGAGATGTTTATGTCACCAAGGAGTATTGCCGTATGACATTCTTCTTTCACCAAGTCGGATACACCGGTAACAAACCTAGTCATCTCATCTCTAGAGTTAGACACAAAAAATGAAGCATTCAACAAGACTCTGCTAGACGTGGCATATGAGACTTTGAATCCTAAGGGACAATTTTCAAAACCTTATGCATTGATACCAAGTTTGTAATGACCCGGGAGCACCCCCAAGTCCTAACATGCGTACTCGACCTCTCGGAGGTCTAATACAAGCCTCTTAGCATTCATTCATCGCATTCAGTAATAAAAAAAACCGCAAGGAATTGAAACACTTTTTAAAACAAGTTCATAATACTCATAATATCTTTCAAATGTAACAATGTAGAATTTCTAAGTCTCATGTACCATCTTAGGCACGAATAGAACATCTTAGGGGCATGACCCTTTACAATAAAATACAACTCTTATACAATGTCTAGGTGGAAATACTAGAGAGGTAACAACTATGTCCTCGAATATATGAGGACAAACCAAGCTTCTTGAGAAGTGTCAATATCCCAAGGTTCCTCAAAAGATCCCCTCACTTTCCACCACCTACACTTGTAACAATAGAGAAATATGGAATTAGTAGAATAAGTAATAAGTATGATGACCATGCAAGAAATACATGCACAATGGACATTTACAAGAAATGTATGCTTTTAAGACCTTCTTTAACAAACCTTTACAACGACAAGCATACACCCACATTTCAAGTCACCATTCACAATTAAGACCATATTGACATCATTTACAACTCAATGAACACAAGTGTACCATACTTAAACAAGATAGCAAAGTAAGTCCTTCATTACCATTGAAGCCTCTATCTCAAGTCACCCAAAGCCACACTTAACTGAATAATGAAGTGACCGCCCATACAACCTCTTCATATACACCTAAGTATTCCTAAGAGTTACTATAGACAATAGTTTTATCATTACATTATAACATACTAAGTCAACATTTTTTATAAAACCATTTAAGAGACACACAAGCATATAGGGGAAAATCACATAATAGCCCTAAGGATTAGGGAACTCACTTTAGTATCTTCTAAGCCTACTCGTGCCATGTGTAGATAGCAGCCCATACTACTACCTACACGTTGTAGAACCTATCCAATAATAGAGTGCACATCCCATATGATGGAAATAGGCCTTAACCGACATAGACCATACTAGGAAGGTATGGATTCCGGAGTCTATCCTACTCTGTGGAGGTTTTTCTACTTGCCAAGGGTAGAACTAAAAGCAACCCATGTTGGCACATGGTTTAAGAGATGTCCAAGGATGTTCATTGTGCCTAATTTCATGCTCAACTAGGCCACCATCCTAACCACATCCTCTCGGTGCTTAGCCTTGGTTTCCATAGAGTATTCAATCACATATGTACTAGAGAGGGTTCCGTTTCTAATTCAACCAACTCATAGTACCTCTTCGCAAGAAAGGCCCCATTTCTTAGTCATAGCCAATCTAGGTTCATAAGGATTGCTAATTTGACTTTCTTAGATAAGGATTCTCATGCCGTTTCGGCTCCATCCATCTCTAAGTCTACCATTTCACTCAAGAAGGGAACATCACCCTAAGGCCCATCCTTCAAGGTTATGCATTTACTTAGGAAAGCTAGACTCATGAAAAGGCACTATGCTTTAAGTCTTACCAATTCAAGTCTTGGCCTAGAATTCCTCTTTAAGCATTTATAGGAAGAGCTCCATTACTAAGTCATAGCCCAACCAAGCATTCATATACTGATATACATAATCAAGCTTTTATGAAACAAGACAAGATACTCAAGTCTAGCATATGAGCTACAACATCATCTTATACAGAGTCATCATAGTCCATCATCACCACATATCACCATTTCAAGAGAAACATGCTTTCACATTAGCATAATAACACTTTATAGAATATCACATTATTACCATTAGAACCTCTCAACATTATTGCTTCACACAAACTTTACATATAGCTTCATATAGGACTTTACTTATAGCCTTATATGTGTATAATAATACAAAAATATAATAACACTCATATAATGCCCTTCATGGCCTCAATTAACAATAATACAATATTCACACATTATACAACAACTTCACCAACGCCTTCATGGCTACAATTCACAATAATTCCACACAAGAATAAGATATCACACTTCAACCAAAGGTGGATTCAATCTACCAACCAGAATCAACTCAATAAAGAGAGTTCAAGCTTTCTAACCATAATCCAAAGCCATAGCCAAAATCACCAAAATCCAACCAATCACCAATACTTCACCCATAAGACTTACCACCTTTAATTCATCCATTATCAACAATTAATCATAAACAAACATTAAACAACACAAGACATATCAATACATTTCACTTTACCCATAATTCCATCAACTTTGAATTTATAGAAATAGACCCACTTCGTAGCAAATTTTAGGGTTTTGTAGAAGATAAGGGTTCATGGAGTATTTCATTCAAAAACAACTAAAAAACATCAATTAACCCATATCCCAACGTTTCAAATCATTTTCATGCAAGAACTCTTGATAGAATTCAAAAACAAGCTTTTAGTCACTTTTTGAAAACATTGTAAAATCCTTTGAAATTGACTGTAGGATGAAGATGAGTCCTAGATAAAGAGCCACCATACCTCAATTGATAAAATCTCAATGAAATCTGGTGGAAGGAAACCCTCAATTAAAATTCTAGCTCTCGACCTTCTTCTTCCTTGAACTTGAGAGAACTTTAGGGAGTTTCAGAAAGTCTTTAGGAGTTTTTAATTTAAAGAATGAATTCAAAAATACCTCTAAAATGTTTTAATACCTTTAAAATACTTAAAAAACACTTAAAATAACAACCCAAAGTACCCCTCACTTAGTTGGAACCTTTTTAAACAGGTCAAACTTGAGTTTTATTTTAGAAGATTTCGTCGGGAAAAGAGTTCGCGACGCGGGGATGTTCCCACAAGTTCCTAAAAATTAAATTTCGAGACAGTAGAGTCCGCGGTGTCTCCGAGACGCAGAGCCACTTTTTGGCCATTGGTGGAGCAGTTCCGCGATGCGGAGCCACTCCCTCCAAGAACAACTTCAAGCTGCCTTGGCAGCTTGCTTGGCCAAGGGTTAGGGTCCTCCTCAGGGACCCTTAGGGTGGTCCCGGGGAGTCGTACCAGAACATTTTGACCCTAAAAACATTTCTTAAGACACTAGGGTCACCTACACTTATTTTAGACTCCAAACAACACATAAAAACATGAACAACATACTAGAACACACCAACAAGAAAAAGACTAGTTTCCGAACGTCTTGGTAGTACCTTGACGTTTGACTTCCAAACTCTTTAAAACTATTTAAAAAGGCTATTCTTCATTATTTTAACAAGTTATTAATGCATAAAACTCATGTGAGGCTGTACTTTATCCTACTTCATTTTGAGGGGTGTTACAATATCCCCCACTTGGGAACATTTGTCCTCGAATAACACTTTAAAACAATAAGGGTAATGACTCAAGACTAGCAGCCCACAACAATAATACAATATCAATATGAAAGCACTCATCAAGGAAGACACATCAACTCCACATAACAAGCCGATACAACACAACTTCATTCAAATTTATGGAAGTAGAAATCACACCGACAACTCAACATGCCTCAATTTTTTTTTTCTTCCATTTCTCATTTATTTGGAGGAACTTCCTTCTCCATAGCACCTCATGCTCATAACAACATCAAACAACACAATATGCAATTATCTTATTAAAATACAGTCATGCCATATCAAGAATACACTTAAGCATGCTCAACTAATCAACTCTAACAATTTTTAGCAATTCACCAATTTATGCATATAAGGAGAATAACAATCATAAAACTTATTTTCTCATTTAAATCATGAACTCAATTTAAAGCATAGTTCATTATAAGGAGAAATATATAAACTCATTTTTTCACACAAGACTCCTAAAACCATGCATCATGCTTCTTCAATTCTATGACTCAAGCTCCATAAGGAATAGAAGCGAGACAAGAATATCCAAACTCACATCAACTCATCATTCAACATACCATCCCCCACTTAGGAGAAACCCATCTAAACCAACACAAAAGGATTCCAACACAAAACTAGAAATTATAACTTACCAACACCCGCATCTAGATTTGCTTCCTTGTTAGTTTGGAGAGCATAGAAATGATTCCTTGCTTGACCATCAACACTAGGACCACTTTAGCCATAATATTAGGACAATCTCTTACCTTGTGATCATTTTTTCCACAACCATAGCACCCACTAGTTCCGGATAGATACTTCCCAAAATGCTTCTTTCCACAAGTGGAACAAGTAGGTTTAGCAATTTGAGAAACACCCCCTCCATCATGGTTAGCCTTAGGAGCACTTGAGAAATCTTGATTTGGAGCACTCTTCTTAAACCTAGGTTGTCCTTCATCCTCATACCTACCCCTTTTAATGTCTTTCCTCACCCTAGTCATCTTGGACTCCTCAATACATTAAGCATACACAACAAACCTAGAGATGTTCATGTCACCATGGAGCATTGTCATACGACACTCTTATTTCACCAAGTCGGATAAATCGGTAACAAACCTACTCATCTCCTCTCTAGAGTTAGACACCAAAGATGGAGCATACCTGGACAACATAGAAAACTCCAAAGCATACTCTTCCACACTCATATTACCTTGCCTAATATTAATGAAATCCTCAATTTTGCACTCCCTCTTCTCTAGGGGAAAGTACTTACCCAAGAATTCTTCGTTAAACTCCTCCCATTCTATAGGACCCGCTTCCTCCGGCCTATTTGCCTTCCATTGAGTGTACCAAATTTGGGCCACCTCCTTCCATTGGTATGAAGCCAATTCCTCTTTCTATCTAGAAGATACTCCCATAGCATCCACAATTTTGTAAATCTCCTCCAAGAATCATTTGGGATCTTCTCCAATTCTAGAGGCCAAAAAGATAGGAGGATTCATCTTCACGAAGTCTCTCATACTTGAGGCAGCCGTACTCTCATTAGCATTCACGCTAGGCCCAACATCTCTATTTGCTTGAGTTTTCATGGCTTGATCTAGAGTTAGAAAAGCTGCCCTAATCTCTTCATTAGTCATGGCCGGGGGAACCACCAGAACCTCATTCTCTCGATTGCCTATGGGGACTTCGTCACCTTGAAGACCTTGGGGAGTAACTCCCCCATCCACATTCTCCTCTTCCCCTCTCCTAGGATTAGCCCTCGTATTCTATTTTAATAAACACAAGATATGGATTAGGAAAGATACTTATAAACTAAACAATAAAGCACACCGTCAAGATTAATGAAAGAAGTGACACTTATACCGTCATATAGCCTCTCGCTCATAGATGTGTCGCGACTCACACCGATGAATAAGACTCTACTAGATGTGGCATATGAAACTTTGAATCCTAAGGGACAATTTCCAAAAGCTTATGCTCTGATACCAAGTTTGTAACGACCCGGGAGCACCCCCAAGTCGTACCCTGCGTACTAGACCTCTCAGAGGTCTAATACAAGCCTCTTAGCATTCATTCATCGCGTTCGGTAATCCAAAAAAAAAACAATAGGAATTGAAACACTTTTTAAAACTAGTTCATAATGCTCATAAAGTTTTTCAAATGTAACTAAGTAGATTTTCTAAATCTCATGTACCATCTTAGGCACGAATAGAACATCTTAGGGGCAAGACCCTTTACAACAAAATATAAGTCTTATACAATGTCTAAGTGGAAATACGAGAAAGGTAACAACTATGTCGTCGAATATATGAGGACATACCAAGCTTCCTCAAAAGATCCCCTCACTTTCCACCACCTACACTTTTAACAATAGAGAAATATGGAATAAGCACTAATTATGATGACCATGCAATAAAGCATGCACAACGGACATTTACAAGAAATGTATGCTTTTAAGACCTTCTTTAACAAACCTTTACAACCACAAGCATAAACCCACATTTCAAGTCACTATTCACAATGAAGACCATATTGAAATCATTTACACCTCAATTAACACAAGTGTACTATACTTCAACAAGATAGCAAAGTAGGTCCTTCATTACCATTTAAGCCTCTATCTCAAGTCACCCAAAGTGACACTTAAGTGAATAATGAAGTGACCACCCATACAACCTCTTCATATACACCTAAGTGTTCCTAAGAGTTAATATACACAAGGGTTTTATCATTACATTATAACATACTTAGTTAACATTCTTTATAAAACTATTTAAGAGACACACAAGCATATAAGGGACAATCACATAATAGCCCTAAGGCTTAGGGAACTCACTTTAGTATCTTCTAAGCCTACTCATGCCATGTGTAGATAGCATCCCATAGTACTACCTACACATTGTAGAACCTATCCAATAATTGAGTGCATATCCCGTATGATGGAAATAAGCCTTAACCGACATAGACCATACTAGCAAGGTATGGAATCTGGAGTCTATCGTACTACGTGGAGGTTGTTCTACTTGCCAATGGTAGAACTAAAAGCAACCCATGTTGGCACATGGTTTGAGAGATGTCCAAGGATGTTCATTGTGCCTCATGTCATGCTCAAATAGGCCACCATCCTAGCCACATCCACTCGGTACTTAGCCTTGGTTTCCATAGAGTATTCAATCACATATGTACTAGAGAGGGTTCCCGTTCTAGTTCAACCAACTCATAGTACCTCTTCCCAAGAAAGGCCCCATTTCGTAGTCATAGCCAATCTAGGTTCATAAGGATTGCTCATTTGACTTTCTTAGATAAGGATTCTCATGCCGTTCTGGGTCCATCTATCTCTAAGTCTATCATTTCACTCAAGAAGGGAATATCACCCTAAGGCTCATCCTTCAAGGTTATACATTTATTAAGAAAGCTAGACTCATGAAAAGGAAGTATGCTTAAGTCTTACCAATTCAAGTCTTGGCCTAGAATTCCTCTTTTAGCATTTATAAGAAGAGCTCCATTACTAAGTCATAGCCCAACCAAACATTCATATACTCATCTACATAATCAAGCGTTCTTGACACAAGACAAGTTGCTTAAGTCTAGCATATGAGCTATAACATCATCTTATAGAGACTCATCATAGTCCATCATCACCACATATCACCATTTCAAGAGAAACATGCTTTCACATTAGCATAATAACACTTTATACAATATCACATTAATACCATTAGAACATCTCAACATTATAGCTTCACACAAACTTTACATATAGCTTCATTTAGGACTTTGCATATAGCCTCATATGTGTATAATAATAAAACAATATAATAACACTCATATAATGCCCTTCATGGCCTCAATTCACAATAATACAATATTCCCACATTATACAACAACTTCACCAATGCATTCCTGGCTACAATTCACAATAAAACCACACAAGAATAAGATATAACACTTCCACCAAAGGTGGATTCAATCTACCAACCACAACCAACTCAATAAAGAGAGTTCAAGCTTTCTTACCATAACCCAAATCCATAGCCAAAATCACCAAAATCCAAGCAATCACCAATACTTCACCCATAAGGCTTACCACCCTTAATTTATCCATTATCAACTTTTAATCATGAATAAACATTAAACAGCAAAAGATATATCAGTACAATTCACTTTACCCATAATTCCATTAACTTTTAATTTGAAAAATGAATTCAAAAACACCTCTCAAATGTTTTAATACCTTTAAAATACTTAAAAACACTTAAAATAATAACCCAAAGTACCCAAACTACCCCTCACTTAGTTGGACCCTTTTTAAACAAGTCAAACTTTAGTTTTATTTTCGCAGATTTCGTCGGGAAACAAGTCCGCGACACGTGGGTGTTTTCACAAGTTTCTAAAAATAATATTTCAAGAAAGTAGAGTCCGCGGTGTCTCAGAGATGCGGACCTGCTTTTTGGCCTTTGGTGAAGCAGGTCAGCGACGCGGAGCCACTCCCTGCAAGAACAACTTTAAGCTGCCTTGGCAGGTTGCTTGGCCGAAGGTTGGGGTCCTCCTCGGGGACTCTTAGGGTGGTCCCGTGGAGTTGTACCCTAACGTTTTGACCCTAAAAACATTTATTAAAATAGTAGGGTCACCTCCACTGATTTTAGACTCCAAACAACACATAAAAACATGAACAACATACTAGAACACACCAACACGTAAAAGACTAGTTTTCGAACATCTTGGTCGTCCCTTGACGTTTCATTTCCAAACTCTTTAAAACTGACTAAAAAGGCTCTTCTTCATTTTTTTAACAAGTTATTAATGCATAAAACCCATGTGAGGCTCTACTTTATCCTACTTCATTTTGAGGGGTGTTACACCCTTGGGACTAATGAGGAAGAACTAGGCACCCATGATGCAGTAGGGTATGTGTCACAACCCTGGGGTATACCCTAGATGTACGATGGAATACTTGATCACGAAGGGGTCTCACACAATCCCATTTATATATCATAACATAAGATGATAGAATAGTGCGGAAATTTAAAACATTTTTCAAACAATCAAAGTCTTTATAAAACGAAGCGGAAGTCTTACTACACTTTGTCTCAAACCATCTAATACAACTTTGAATATTCTTGGGAGACAACCCATACAATGGTCTCAAAATATGAACATAAATGACATAAAGGAAATATTGTCTTTGTCCTCAAAGCTATGAGGAATCACCAAGTCTTTAACTCCTTGCTCTTCTGGAAACCTATCTTCAAGAATGGAACTCAAAATTGCTAAACCCTACATTTGATGAGAATGTATGCAAGAGTATGCGTTAGTACAAAAGTACTAAATATGGCAGCTAGTATAACATCATAAGAGCATAATATAAGTGTTAGTCAACATAAGACATAATCTATAGTATAAGAGATACTTCATGAAACATAAACTATAGGCATAAGAGACAATATCATAATCATAAGCAAAGTTTCCAACATAAGCTTCATATAAGAATTATCCAACTCTTAATGCTTCATATCAAAAGAGAACTACTTCTCAAGTAACCTCAAAGAACAATTGTGCAATGCATGAATAAGACCCCATAATCCCATTCACACTAAGTATCCCCTTTGGCCATTATAATCATATTTACCATCTTACGGCATAATCCTTAGCTTAATTCTCATAACCAAGGGAATCTCTCACCTTTAGTCAATCATAACATAACAAGGAAGGAAACCATAGAACAATCTTATCTAAATACATCATATAAGAGAACACTTTCTTAGGAAACCTTAAGTTATACTTGTGCAATTAATGAATAAGACCCCATAAACCTATCCATGCTAAGTACCACTTTTAGGTCCTCATACGCATACTTCTTGATTTGGAGGCGTCCCCCCTTTTAAGACATTGGAACCCTAGGAGATACTTCTTTAAGCACGTCTTAGTCCGCCCTCTTTTATTTTGAACACTATGAAATACTTACTCAAGCATATCTAAGTTCATTATGTTTGAACACTTGGAGATGCTTCTTTAAGCATGTCTTAGTTCTTTATTAACTTGGAACACTTTGAGATACTTCTTCAAATATGTCTTAGTTCCATAATAATCTTGTACTAATTGGGAAAATAGCCTTAACCAACATGGGACCACATCAGCTTTCACATGATCCCCTCAGATGTTACCCACACCGAGAAGGGTTGGTCTACTTCCCAACGGTAGAACCGGTTTGTTAGATTAGTTGGACCCACTAGCCAACTTTCCTACGGAGCATGTGATTATGGGATATGGCGATTCTACTAGGAAACAAGGACTCCACTTGTGAGGGACTCTATCTCATGAGATATACTTTAGCAAACTCAAACTCTACTTGTGAGAGTTCCCATCTTGGAAGACGGACTCAACAAGGTAAAAGCTTTCATCTCAATGCAATATCCACTCGGTGCTAGGAATACATCCCACAAGATAGCTTATTAATTCTTACTTAATTCATGACTCATGGAGGGATGTCCTTGACAACCAATCCATGTTTCAAGTTCTTATATCACTCTATGTATTTAACCATTATTAATTTAACATATTAGCTTTACTCTCAAAGCCTTAACAATCAACAGTCATAACTACAAGCCTTACTCTGAAAGCTTTGCATCATACAATCATCTTTCATACCTAGATTTCAAGGCATTCTAATCACATTCTTCATTATCAAGTAATTATAGTCATAAATCATTATAAAGATTCAACTTCATGCTTTACTACTCATGATCCATCATATATACTATAATCTAATTCAATTCATGTCTACAAGCTTACATTCATGATCAATTGCTATAGATATCATCAGTTTCAGAAGATCATCTCTAAGTCTTCAATTTCACCTTTCATGGAATAAACCCACATAATATCAATTTAATCAATTAGACTAGGGTTTACCATGGAAAACATACAATATCAGCTTAATATTATGATTCAATACTAAAACGATCATGAACAAGTACTATCCACTCAATTGATTCATACTTAACACTACCTAGCTAGGAAGAAACCCTAGCTAAAATTGGGGTTCATCTTCACAATTTGGGGAAATCTAGTGGGAACCATCGATGAAAGAATCCAAGGATGAATAAGCTATCATACCTTGATTATAAAGCCTCGGAAAGCTTGCAACAATGGAAGAATTTTCCCTAACTTGCTTCTCTTCTTCTTCGTCTTCTTCTTTTATAGAGAAATAATTTCTTGGAGGGAATTGGGTTTCATTGGTAAATTGAAACAATGTCTAGGATCAATGTATTTAGGGGTCTATTAGCTTTATATAGTTGGCCTAATTACTAAAAAATTGACACCACTTTATAAAAAATTAATTCTAGAAACTTTCCTAACACAAAACTTAAATCGACTTAAGGACTGGACTGCCTCACCCACGAGACTCCGACCCACATGCCATTGGTGGACCCACGGGCTGTGCTAGTCCTCTGTGGGTGGAGTTATTGCAGCATGGTTTAAAGTCTTGACCCACGACCCTTTCCCATGGAGCATAGGTGGACCCACGAGGAGTGAGTCCCCATCGTGGGTCACCACTGCCTTGGGGGCAGATTTGGAGCTGTTTCTGGGTCCTCCTCAAGGACCCCTTTTGTTGGTCTTTGGGGAGTTGTACCTTGACGTTTAACCCTTAAACCCCTCATTCTATGTATGGGAAGTAGTTTTTATAACTCTAACCCCCATGTAATGTTGTAGAACCCATACGTAAGGTTCTAGTTTAACCTACTAGGTTTACGGGTGTTACAATATATTCCCCTTGGGATCATTAGTCCTCGAATGACGATTCTAAATACTTCTTAAAGGCAACGTCTCTTGACTAGAGGGCCATCATGCATACAACTCATCTAAATGCATGTAAACTAAGGAAGAAAACTTCAATTCCAAGCTAAAGATACTCAAAGCAACACAAGGGAGTAAGAACTACACCTAACAACCAAAAATGCATGAAATTCTATGTCTACTCATATTCAAGGAAGAACTATGATCTCCTAGATAATGCATTCTCAACATACACTCATGGAGCATAAATGCAATATCCTCTCCAAGAGAGTTTATTCAAGGAGGAATCTTTCTACTCCAAACTAAGGCATGCTCATGAATTCATTTCATGAAGTTATATGGGCAAATCTACTCAATGCACTACAACATGAGTTCAAAAAATGCATATAAGTCATTTCTACCAAGACCTAAACTTTTTCATGAACATGCATATAAGGAAATGATGGCCACACATATACACACAAAATCCTTGCTATCTAGGCACACCATCTCCCCCCTGGGAGTAAGCCTATACAAACTCTTCTAAACATCATTCATACTAAAGACAACTTCAAAGTTTAACGTATCAACTCACAAAAGACCAAGCAATACCGGAATCTAATAAAGCATGAAATAAATATTGGTAGTCACATAAGGATGTAACTCTTTATCATATATATCTTGGAGGACTTAAAACCTTTTCCTCTTTTGAACAGTCTCATCCGGACCACTAATGGCAACTTGTTTATCCTCACTTCCCTTAGCCTTAAGCACCGGGCAATATATCATTTTGTGCCCACTCATTCCACACACATAACATCCTCCATGCCGGCTAGGAACTTACCATGGTGACTCCTCCCACACTTGGTGCAAGTAGGCTTAGGTAATGGAGACCCATTACCTTTATCTTGGTCAAACCTAGTGGTGTTGGAAGAATCTTGATCGGAATACCTTTGTTTAAACATAGATCTACCTTGCACATCTGATGTAGCATTGGATAAGTTCCCATCACCGGTCCTATCCCTTTTTTCCTCTCCATTCATTCTCTTGAGTTTTTACTCCTCAATTTGTTAAGCATACACTATAAGCCTAGAGATATTCATGTCATGAAGGAGTATTGCAGTACGACATTCTTCTACAATCAAGTCGGACACCCCCATCAAGAACCTACTCATCCTATCTCTCAAATCTGCTACCACAGATGGAGCATACTTGGATGGTTGGGTAAATTTCAAGGCATACTCTTTAACACTCATGCTACCTTTCCTCGGGCTAATGAATTCTTCCAGCCTAGCCTCCCTCAACTCTCGGGGAAACAACTTATCAAGGAATGCTTCTTTGAACACTTCCCACTCTATTGGACCCGCTCCTATTGGCCTATTGTCTTTCCATTGTTCATATCATACTTTTTCCACACCTGTTAATTGGAAAGTGGCTAATTCCGATTTTCTACCGAAGGCATCCCCATGATAGCAAGCACCTTATACAGCTCATCTAAAAACTCCTTAGGATAATCCTGCACTTTGGAGCAATAAAACTCCAAACGGTTCATTCTCATAAACTCTCTCACTCTAAATGCGGTGGAATTAATATTAGGGTTCACCGGAGCTACCATCAATCTATTGACTTGAGTTGACATGGCTTGAGTCAACAATTGGAGAGCCGAACTAAACTCCGCATGAGGCACATTATCCCCTATAGGGTCAATTGGAGCTTGAGGAATAAATTGGGGTGGAGTTAGGAAAGGAAACTATTGATCCACATTACCTTCCTCATCTCTCCTAGCATTTGCCCTTGTATTAGCCATACCCTGAAAAAACATAGGGAACAGATTAGAAGAAGTACCTAAGGGAGCCAAACTGTATGGCATGACTTAGATAATGAAGAAGTGAGATTTCCTAAACATCCAATAGCCTTCTATTCATAAATGTGATGCGCTTCAATTTTATGAAGAAGACTCTACTAAATATTGTTTGAGATAATCTTAGAACCATTCTGAACCTTTTGCTCTGTTACCACGTTTGTCACGACCCAGGGGTACACCCTGGATGTAACATGGCATACTTGACCCCAAAGGGGTCTCATACAAGCCCTTAGCATATCGTAACATAAGATAATAGAAAAGTGTGGAATTTAAAATAGTTTTCATACATCAATGTCATTATAAAATGAAGCGGAAGTATTACTACACTTTATCTCAAACCATCTAATACAACTTTGAATACTCTTGGGACACAACCCATACAATAGTCTCAAAACATGAAAATAAAATGCATAAAGGAAATAGTGGTTTTGTCCTCGAAGCTATGAGGACTCACCATGTCTTCAAGTTCTTGCTCTTCTAGAAATCTATCCTCAAGAATGGAGCTCAAAATCACTGAACCCTACATTTGATGAGAATGTAAGCAAAATTATTCATTAGTACTTTTGTACGAAATGCAATAGCTAGTATAACATCATAAGACCATAATATGAAGGTTAGTCAACATAGACATAATTCATAAGCATAATAAGAAATATTTCATGAAACATATAGTATAGGCATAATAGACAATATCATAATCATAAGCAAAGTCTCCAACATAAGCATCATATAAGCATTATTCAACTCTTAGTCCTTCATATCATAAGAGAACTTCTTCTAAAGTAACCACAAAGAACACTTGTGCTATGCATGAATAAGATCCCATAATCCAATTCACTCTAAGTATTCCCTTTGGCCATCATAATCATGCTTACCATCTTATGGTCTCATCCTTAACTTAATTCTCATAATCAAGGGAATCTCTCAGCTTTATTCAATCATAATATAACAAGAAAGGCAACTATAGCACAATCCTATCTAAACATACATCATATAAGAGAAATCTTTCTTAGGCAACCTTAAGTTATACTTGTGCAATGCATGAATAATACCTCATAATCATATCCATGCTAAGTACTACTCATACTCTACTTCTTTATTTGGAGACTAGTCCCCCTTTTTATGACATTGGAATCCTAGGAGATACTTCTTTAAGCACATATTAGTCCATCTTCTTTACTTTTGAACACTATGAAATACTTACTCAAGCATATCTACGGTCATTAAGTTTGAACACTTGGAGATGCTTCTTTAAGCATGTCTTAGTTCATTATTAACATGAACACTTTGAGATACTTCTTCAAATATGTCTTAGTTCCATAATAATCTTGTACTAATTGGGAAAATAGCCTTAACCGAAATGGGACCACACGAGCTTTAACATGATCCCCTCAGATGTTATCCACAACGAGAATGGTTGGTCTACTTGCCTAGGATAGAACCGATGTGTGAGCTTAGTTGGACACACTAGCTAACTTTCCTACGAGGCACATAGTTATGGAATATGGAGATTTTACTAGGAAACCCAAACTCCACTTGTGAGGGACTCCATCTCATAAGATATACTTTGGGACTCTCGGACTGTACTTGTGAAAGTTCCCATCTTGGAAACCGGACTCAACTAGGTAAAAGTTGTCATCTCAATTGAATATCCACTCGGTGCTAAGCATACATCCCACAAGATAGCTTATTACGTCTTACTTAATTCATGACTTATGGAGGGATGTCCTTGACAACCAATCCATGTTTCAAATGCTTCTATCACTTTATGCATTTAAACATTCTTAATTCAACATAATAGCTTTACTCTGGAAGCCTTAAAAATCAATACTCATGAATATAAGCCTTAGTCTCAAAGCTTTACTTCTTACCATCATCTTTCATACCTAGATTTCAAGGCATTCTAATAACATTCTTCATTATCAAGTGGTTCTAGTCATTAATCATCACAAAGATTCAATTTCAAGCTTTACTAGTCATGATCCATCATATATACTATACTCTAATTTAATTGATGTCTACAAGCTTTCATTCATGAACAATTGCTATAGAAATTATTTCTTTTAGAAGATCATCTCTAAGTCTTCTATTTCACCTTTCATGGCATAAACCCACATAATATCAATTTCATCAATTACACTAGGGTTAACCATGGAAAAAATACAATATCATCATGATATCATGGTTCAATACTAAAACAATCATAAACAAGTACTATCCACATAAATGGATTCATACACAACACTACCCACAATATAGGGAAAAGCCCTAGCTAGAATTGAGGTTCATCTTCACAATTGGGAGAAATGTAGGGGGCTTCATGGATAAATAATCTATCATACCTTGATTATAAAGCCCTCACAAAGCAACAATAGAATAATTCGCCCTAACTTGCTTCTCTTCTTCTTCTTCTTCTTCTTCTTCTTCTTTCTAGTAAGACAATTTCTTGGAGGGAATCGGGCTTTTTTGGTTAATTAAAATAATAACTAGGATCAATTTTTTTAGGGGTCTATTAACTTTATATTGGTTGCCTAATTATTAAAAAAATTACGCCACTTTATAACTAATTCATTCTAGAAACAAGCCTAACCCAAAATTGAAACTAACTTAATGAGTGGACTTCCTCACCCACGAGACCCGACCCACGGGCCATTCTGGTCATCCATGAGTGCATATACGGGTGCATGGTTGCAGGTATCGACCCACGATCCTCCTCACGTGGCATAGGTGGACCCACTGGGCATGAGTCCCCATCGTGGGTCACCGCCTTGGAGGCAGATTTGGGGCTATTTTTAGGGTCCTCATCAAGGACCCCTTTGGTTGGTCTTTGGGGATTCATACCTTGACGTTTAACCACTAAAACCCTCATTCTAAGTACGGGAATTCATTTTTACAATTCAAACCCCCACATAAAGCTCTAGAACCTTTATGTAAGGCTCTAGTTTAACCTACTCATTTTTCGGGTGTTACAATATGATAACCTGGAGAACCTAGAGGGCTCGATTGTATAGATAGCCATAGAGGCTTGTCTTCAGGACACATTGATGGTTGGCTCCAGTGGAGCAAATGATGGAGATGAGTCGGGCATTGATGCATAGATTTAGACAGCGTCGGATGTACATTGTTCACCTCAGGCTTAGCCTGGGGGATCTTGACTACCACTTTTAGTTTAATTTTGAGACTGTTTATTTCTTTTGCATTGAGGACAGTGGTATCCTTTGTTTGGCGGGGTGAGGTATCTTCATGCCTTCCTCTTTCGTAAATTTTGGTTTTATAGCTTGTTCTGAATGCTTATTTTCTTTTTGGGACTGTCTGGTTTTGAGTTTTACTGTGAATGTGGTTATTCTCTTGCATATTTGTGTATCAGCTGCAAGCAATACCGATAACTTCAATAATACTCTTGATTGAACCAAATGTTTGTGCAATTCCAATGAGGCAAGTTCTAGTTGCATAAGACATGTGTGAACTCTTAGCATCTTATTGTGACTGACCAGTCATTGAAATGAATCTTGTGATGATCGTTGCATGCGAGCTAAATTTGTAGAATCTTGATTAATGATTGTGTTGAATGACGTGTGTGGTGAGATTGTCTTGAAATATGTTCTTGGTAATATCTAGAACTTGCCTCGTTGGTCCAATCCAGTAATTTAGATAAACTATAGAAATTATCTTAGGCACATGTTTGGGAGAGTGAACCAAATTGCTATTATACCTCTTTGTGACCACCTTGTGGGAGTGTGAACCTAGCTTGGAACCATTTGAGTTTAACCTCTTCTTTGTATGACCCATGAATGCATTTGAACTCTATCCCATCACCTAAAAACTTCATGAATCACTGGTCCATTTTAATAGCCAACTTAGACCAAAATCCTAAGTTGGGAAATTTATTCTTGATGGATTGTGTTGATAAAGATTCAACCCTTCCATATAAGAAAAGAAGAAAAAGATTGAAAAAGATTTTTGCAATAAATATTGTGCAATGGGTAAAAGAAAAGGGGTGTCCAATGAATCATTGCTTAAAAGAAATAAGGGTGGATTCAGGAAGGCAAAGAGATTGAAAGAAAAGGAGAAAAAGTGAAATGCAAGCAATGCTTCATAAAGATAGAAATCACTAAGACAAAATTTTCATACCTTTAACCTCAGCCCCGTAACAATCCTTGAAAGACCTTAGTGATCTTAATTAGCTTAATATCATGTTGATTCGAAAATACGGGCAAGCCTATGGGTAGAATCATGCATGTGTTTATCTTTTAGAGTGTGAGAGTTGATTTTTATTCCTTAATTCTTAAATTTTGATGAACTTTGTAATGTCATGCAATCATTCTTGATGTAAGGGTATTCAAATATACTTTGGTTGAGCTCAAATTTTTATTTGAAGCAAGCATTGTGAGCTTGATTTCTATTTGATGATGCCTAGTTATAGTTTGAATCTTTTAGTGCACAACTGAACATTGCATGTGTAGATCTAACCTTGTGTATTCCTATTTAGTCTTAAGTAGCACAATTTGTAGACATCTCTTTTTAACTGATTGATATTTTGTTTTACTTGAGGAAAAACAAAATTTTAAGTTGGGTGTGTTGATGATTCGTGGACTTCAACTCATTTAGGGCTGAATATTCTATGTTTTAGTGTCCTCAATGCCTATCTTATCCTCTAAACCTATATTAAAATGCTAATTTGCAGCAAGAAAGGTAAAAGAGCAAGGCAATGACTTTACGGGATAAAGGGGGCAAAAAAGCTAAAGAAGTTGAAGAAAAACGAGGTTGGTACTCGCCTCGGCGTGTCACCGAGTGGACTTTCAACTAGCAAAAAGTTCCAGCATGCCAGCCCATAGAAAAGACAAACTCGGCGAGAATATTTGTGTTTCTGCGAAGCACCGATTGAATCGGCGATGGCAACACTGGTCGCCTAAAGTCATAGAAGAGAAGTGGTGAAAAACTAAGCCAATAAGGCGATGAAAAGAAGCATTCGGTGCGTTGATGACTAGTTCGGCGAAGCCCAAATTATTTCGCCGAATGACTTTGAAGTTGAAATATTTGGAGCGTAGAAATGAAATTTTTTAAAAGAGAAATGGAGGTCCCAAATTGTTCAGTTCTAGGATTTTGATCCTATACATTCTCAACACTGTTTTTACACTTTTTGAGAAGAGATTTAGGGTTGGTCTTGATTTTCAATTCTAATTTGAGCATTTGATGACTTGTGGATTATTTCCAAATCCGATGGAATACATAGTTGGTAACAATTTCTTGCTCTTTATGATGTTTGGCTAAAACCCCTATTCTTGGGGGTGTGATTATGTAATTGAATCTTTGCACTAGTTTATGGGTGTTAGTATTTACTGATTTTAGTGTTGATTTGAAGTAGGTTCAACTAATAGTTGAGTTTTAGTTGATGATTTACAGTTGTAAATAGAATTCTAGTCTAGCATTCTAAGCTTAAGTGAGAAAGAATCATTCGAGTTAAAGCTATTATTTTATGATTGTAGTGATTGGGTTATTGTAGATTTAGCTTGAGAAAGTGAGTCTAAATTCAATCCTTCCAATCTAGGTTGAAAAAGTAGATTGATTGAAGTATTGGGTTGTTTATATGTGTTGTGCTTGTCGAGGTTCGAGAGAACTCGATTCATTCGTGATAGTTGATTGATAAATGGATATAGGACCTCAAGCCTAGCCTACCCACTAAGATTCAACGACTTCCAGTAAATAATAATCACCCATTTTGCGATCACACTCCCAAGAAATCTCCTATACTTGTTTATTCCTTGTTAACAGTTGTTAACTGACCACTCAAATCCCCCCATTAGACATTAATTGTCAACCCCTTGCAATTTTTTTATTGTTTCCAAAATGTCTACATCTAAAAACAATTAGAACACCATTTTACTTCGTAATCAAATTCTTTACTGTATCACTCCTAGTTTGATCAACTCCAACTCTTAGTTTAGTTTATACTTCTTAGCGACCGCTTACACTTAGAAATGGATTAAGTGTAGTTGAGCGTTATCAAACAACGTCAGCGAAAATTTAATCAAAGTTGTTGTTCTATTGTAACTCTAATTTGTTGGTTGCAGAGTTAGGGTCCGGCTTCTTCTCCAAATTCTTGGAGAACACTTCATTTATTGCCTCTTCTTTAGGGGTACCAAGTATTCTTACTTAAATGCAATGACAATAAATCTACATGTGAGAGCCATTTACCAAAATATTCATCTTCTTGCTTAATTTTCCTTAGAGGTACCAAGTTTTCTCGTGAGTTTTTCTTTAGTCATAATCATAAAGCAACAGACTTAGAGCAAGTACTACAAATGCACAACTAACCAAAAACAAACCAGAAAAACTACTAAAAGAAAATCATTATTTTCCGTAGTAATAATGAAGAATATAAATTTAATTATTCAACCTTTAGATTCAACTAAATAGAGTGAAGTCAGCCATTGGATTGGCTTATCAGGGGAAAGGGATCATTGAAATTGGTAAAGCAGGTTTTTTCTATCTTTCTATAAGTCTTTATGATACCTTTACTCACTTAAATCTTTTACCAACAAATTCATCAATGTATTCATTGAACATTCAATATAATTAATTTGGAGCCAAACATTACTCAATCTTTGAACAAATGAATTCTATTATGCTTAAAATATGATCATGTAAAAGATGCAGGCATACTTTTGTAGTTTACAAGTTATCCAAGAAATCTGACTACTATTTTTCAGTTATTTCTCTTACAGTGAATTTTTGTTTTGTTTGAGATACAACTATGGTTGTTATTTAAATGTTATTTTTCTTGTTTTAGTGTGTCATAATCTTACATCAATTGTCAAGAATTACTTTTGCTCTTATTTTTATGTTTCTGTTGTATTTTGGTGTTGGGTGCAAAGTTATGGTTGTAGTGTATGATATTTTCTTTCTAGTGATAGTTTTTGTTGCTGCATGTGACAGATTTGTTGTTGGCTCTAAGAAGAAGTGAAATTTTAGTGTTTTTCACATAAAGTGAAGCCTTCTATTTTAATACTTGATTGCTTTTGACGATGAATAGAACCTTCTCATTTCAATGCTTGATTGCTTTGTCAATGATGATTTTTGGGGTTAAAGTTTCTCTAAGCTAGATTTAATTACTAGTGTGTACTGATGTATATTATACTTGTGTGGAGTTTTTTTAAGTATATGATGGTGTAATGCTTCTCTAATCAGCTCTTTAGATTTATTTGTGTAAATGTACCAAGCAATTACTTCTATATAGTTCTAATTGTTCTTCTTATTTAAGTTATGACTTTTGTATATTTCTGATTATTCTTCTGACACCAAATTTCTTATTTTTAATAAAACTTCATATATCAGCAACTAAAGTGATTTGTAGAACACAACATTGGAATACATGTCTATTGAGGGGGCCATTAACGAAGGGAATATTGTGTTGCTAAAAGAGTTATAACAATCGAATATTCAGCCTTCTGTAAAGTATTTTAATGACCTAAATCAAAATCAACGAAGGGAAAATTTTGTCGCAAAAGAGATATAAAAACCAGATTATTTTCCGGTGGCTAAAGATATTTTAAGGACCGGACTCTCAATTCGGTCGTTAAAATTTAACAACAGAGCTTTTAACAACCGGTGAGGACCAGATTTTTCCCTGTATCAATTAACTAATAACGACCAAAATAAGAGCTTTAGCGACTTGATTTCCCTCCGCTACAAGTCCTTTTCTTGTAGTGTATTTAGTCACATGGTGTGAGGTTGGACAACCTCACCACTAGACTAGAGGTATTGGAAAAGGCTGAGAGTAGTTCGATTGTTATTGTTACTATGAAGGTTTTGATGGGTACCTTAAGGGCCTATGTAAACAAGTAGAGGTCTACAAATATTTCGATGCTCTGGAACGAGAGCTTGCCTTTATACCTTTGACTATGCCTAGTAGTGTTACATCTTAGAGTGTGTAGCCAAGTGGGGAGGCTAAAAGAGTTGCTGATGATGTTGACACCGAGGATGAGAGAGCCGATGATTATTTGACTAAAGAGATTTTTGATGAAGAGTTGAGGATAAATGAGGATGATCATAGGATTGCATTGATAGTCGAATGTAGCATGGATTATCATCTCCATCATTCATTTCAATACATTGTCGGGAACAGAAGCCCCGGGAACTGCTACATTGTTTCCTCCTGTAATCATATTGCCAAGAAGTTATGGCCTGAATGATGCCACTACTCCAACGACTTCTCCTGAGAGCACTCCACAAGCGTAGCCTATAAGGTGGACCTTTTCACCTTTCCTCATGTACTCATTTATTTTATTTTTGCATTGAAGACACATATGTTTGCATTCTTATGGGGTGATGGCACTTGTGCAAATATTTCCCTTTTTATTTTTTTTTTGTATTTTGTTACCTTCATCTTTTGGATGATTGTAGTATTTTTATTTTCATTATAGTGCTTCATTTGGTTTTTATCTCTCTGTGCCTCTTTCTCCCAATTTTTTTTCTTGCCCCGTGAGTCTTTAAATCACGAAATGCTTAAGTTTTCATTGATAATAATTCAAGGTTCAATTGTATTCAATATTGATGTCTTGAATAGTACATATGATGAGCATGGTGTACGGTGTTTGTGTTGCAAGAAAGAAATCAATGTTGTTTAACTTTTCATTTAGCTTTTCGAATCTTTAGTTTACTAGTTGCATTTTTGAGTGAGCATTGCAATGAACATGACATCCAACATTTTGATCTTTTCGAACTGTTCTGAATAAGTCTATTTGAAGTGCCATGTGAGGTTTTACATGAAAGAATATGTGTGGACTCCTATAATTTGCCCTGTTAGTCTAATTATTTAAGCATTGTTAACTGTAAAGCATGATCTTGGGAAAACATCACAGATGGAACCAAAATTCCTTATACTTTGTGAGACTGTGCAACAATTTTCACACAATTTGAGCCTAAACCATTTGTTGACAAATATGTTGACACCCCTTGAGCCAAATTGTCCCTATCTTCACACCCAAAGTCCTTTTTGAAGTATTTATTTGTTTGAATATTCAACTTAGGAAAAAAGTCGATGTTGGGGATGTGAAAAAATAGAAATGAGGAATAAAAGCCAAATGAAAAAGGCAAAGAAAAATGACATGAGACAAGACTTTGAAGTTTGTTACAAAATGAAGGAACCCCTCCCTTGTCACGACCCGGGAGCACCCCCAAGTCGTAACAGGGCGTACTCGACCCCGAAGGGGTCTTATACAAGCCACATAGTCATTCATTGCATTCAATAATGAAAATAGTGCGGAATAATAAAAAAAAACTTATTTACATCCACACATTTAAACTTCTTAA
>JAJOOH010002152.1:0-71187 GCA_029582605.1 Solanum gracilifrons | reverse complement strand
CTAAACCCTAAACGTTAAAAATCCTGAAAATTCTATTAAAAGTGTAAATCTAAACCCTAAGCCCTAAGAACCCCAAAATTGTACAAACCCATAAAGATCCTAAACACCCTGTAAAACACTAAACATAAAAAACCCTCTAAACCAAAAAAAAATCTAGAAAATCATATTCCCAAAACCCTATAATGCATGCTCCACTACAAGAAAAACAGCCTCTAAGGAAGGGAAATCTGGTCCCTAAAAATCTAAATCTGGTCCCAAAAGCAAATTTCAGACCAGAAAATGCTGGTCGCCACCCGTCGTAACCGCCTTCGTCGCTACAGACCTTTCGCGACGGGAACAAAATACTGGTCCTTAAATGGTATTCGAGACGGGAAAAAATATAGTCGTTAAATCCTTTTAGAGACTACATATCTAGTCTGAACTAGACAATATATATCTAGGTAAAGTCTATTTTCTGGTCGTTAAATCTTTTTAGCGTCTATGAACACCTGTCCTAGTAATCGTTAGAGACGAGAACATTCTGGTCCTTGATTAGCTTTTGGGATGAGGATGACCTGGTCCTTGATTTGTTATAGGGACCAAAATCATTTCTCGTCCTAGATTATTCTTTAGAGACGAGATATTTCTGGTCCTAGATTGGCCATCAATGGTCCTAGATTAGTTGATATCACAATAAAAATAATTCTTCAACAAATACAAAATTACTATTAAAACTTTCAATTAAAAAAGAAGATATAGAGAGACAGAAACAAAAAGATAGATATAAAGAGTTCGATTAATCATAATAAATTGGTCAACATCCAATGATGTTAGTTTCAATATGTTCTTCAAAAAACTTAGCCAACATCTGAGTTAGACTGTATACTATCGAGTTTTGCATAACATTCATAGCAAATTAATACAAGCTTGTGCATTTCTTCTTATAGCTTGTATCTTGACTTAAAACTTCAACCTTCAAAATCTGCAAGTTCAAAATTTAAAAAAAGGATAAATAACTATTTGTATACATATCAATTTTATACTAGAATTCGGTAGATCGCTTACCCCAAAAGTAGTTAAAACTTCACCAAGTGTTATCTAGAAATATCCACAAAAGTTGCAGAACATAAGAGAATTCAATTAGAAAATTATTGAGATGCATTTACCAAGAATTCAAATACTATTTGTGTGCAGAAAATTTAACCTATAAAGTGGCTGTCCAAAAGTGCAGCAGTGCAGAAATTAACAAATAGAGAAAGACACTGTGCAGAAAATTTTAATGAAGTACGCATTATGAGCTTCTAAGTGTGAATGCGAAAAGCTAAATTGAACTATATTCTATGAAGCTGTAGATTTTCCAAAAGACCATCCACTGTATATTTGCTCTCGAACAGTTTATCTCTGGCCCTATCCAACATCGACTCTTCAGTCCAAACATCTAGCTACTTAACTATACATACATTCTGAAAAACCTATAACAACCAGCTGACACGACATCAGTTTCTACTTTCTAAGGGTAGTATCTATACTTCTGTTTGATTGAGTATTAGCTAGCTCTATTTAAGATCTTAGACAATGAGAACAAGAAAACTAGTAGTTACCATCATTTTTTTTTCTAGATTTAGTCTTAGTAGAAAATGACTATATGCAAATCAACAAAATAAACTAAAAAGTCAGGTATCTTGGTGCTTACTTGATCAGTAGAAAAAAGTAGAGGTCATTCAGTTGAAACTCGAATAGGCATACTACCAATATGATGAAGCATCTTCAACTTAGCTCGATTTACTGCATTCCTGCTGCTTCTTGCCTAAATACATTTTGTAGCTTTTATTTTGTTTGAAAAGAAAGAAACTAGAAGATTTTCCAAGAGAAATTAATGGAACATATACACGAGTAGGCTATATACAAGAGTATGAATTCTCTGTCAAGTCCCCCTGGAAATCCATCATAATGGGAATTCAGTTATCTTTCAATGCTACTGATGTAGCAATGCTATCGTTACTACTGAATTGGAAATCCAAGTTTAATAACAAATTTGAAGGACCTAGCCCTCATTGTGCAGAACTATTTCAAACATTACTATCTTTTTTTCCCCATATCATTAAGAAGCAGTTCAGGGGGGTTGAGGAATAAATCTGTCTCACAAATTCTCTCCTTGAACTATTAAGAAGTTGTTCAACGACTTCAGTTCTCTGATGCAGGGTTACTGTATTTTTCGATTTGAATCTATTGAAGATAAGGATGCAGTTATGCAAGCAGGACCATACATATTTTTAACAAACCGTTAATACTTCAAAATTGGGTTATAGATTTACCTTCCCAGGTCTGCCAGTGGGATATTGGTCAGGAGAATATGACTGGTATAACTGGTATCCAAAATTCTACAACGATTGTATGAAGTTTTGGCACACTGGCGAAGGGTGCTGGTCTAAGAAGAAACCAATAGATGAGGAGGAGGCTATGCCTCAATTTCAGGTGGTGAAAAAGAAACGCAGAAAGAATAGAAAGCCTAGGAAAACAAAGGTGGAGTGGAAAGCTACAGGGATAACTCGACATCCTAATGAAGCTCTCGTCCAGCCTTGTAAGGAGAATGTAAAAGAAGCTAGTCCAGGGGTAAGCTCCAAACCAAAATGCAGGCCCTTCTGATAATGTACAATAACATTGATAGTTCAAAAAAAAAAAAAACAGTTCAGCAAAGCAAGATTGAAGGACTCATGGAGCAGTCTATACCAAGCGGGTGATGCAACAATTCGAAGCACAACAACTATTTCAATAACATGGATCAAACAACTGAGTATATTTGGTGCTAACGAGGGAAATCAAGCCGTAAAAGACTGGAAAATATACTATTAAATCAGTGGGCATACCTGGAAACTTTCAGAAGCAAAATGTTCCTTTACTAACCATTCCCATTCTTTTTTCGTCTACTCCCCTTGGAATAATCCTAAGAGATTGTTGGATAGGCTTATCCTTCACATAATTGGCATGCAAGTGTCCTCTCCATTTGTTCCATAACTCATTCATCCATCCCAATATATGATCACGATGATCATTCATGTCAACACCCTCAAATTTTTGCTTCAACATTTGGTACCTCCTCGAGTAAATCATCACAATCTGTCTATGTACTTCCTCAATCAAGATTAGGATATAGATCTCTCAACAATTCTTCTACTTCATCATCACTCTCACATTCTTCTACTGCATCACCATCTTCTTCAGATTCAGTCAATGGCTCACCCAAACGCTCTCCATGGTGATACCAAAAAGTATAGTTTCGAATTATACCATACACTAGCAAGTGTGTCTCAACTATTTCACGAGTTCCTAGAATTGTATTGAAACATTTGACACATGGACATCGTATTTCATGTTCTTCTCATGTTCTTTGAAAGGCATAATCTTAAAACTTTTGCACATCGGCTAAATAGATTTCATCAAGTCAATTGTCAACAAGTTGCATCCATTGCTTACTAGGTGCCATAACCTTAGAGAAAACATAAAAATTAGATTTTAAAAAAAGAAGAAATAAAAATAATAATATGCACACAACTAAGTTGAACTCTAAGATCACAATTTCTAGTGGACCTTGGCTACTTTTTCAGTTAAGGAATTGCAATATACTATCAGATGACAATAATTGATGTAAATATAATTTTTGATAATATGATGGAAAGAATTTAATGTTTCAAATTTTAATATCCTACTTAACTTAACAGTGCACATGACAAGTATGTACAAGATATTGTTAACTAAAAAAAGTATACTGCTAACATAAATTTCATGATCAACAGAAGAAAGCTTGTAACTTGAAGCAACAAAGAAAAAGGGACTCCGACAACTCAAGAAAGTAGAAAATAATACTTTCGAGTTCAAACTGTATTCAATATTTGCCCTGTGTTACACTCTACTGGTGTTGAAGCCCTTTTTGTTAGAGAGGCTGAAGGAAGAAGCAACATATCAGCTGCTGGATAGGTAAAATTGTTTCATTTTTTTTTTGGACCTTTCTCTTTTGAGTATATAATCTGCTTGTTTAAATGATCACATATGTTTCTTTTCTAGATTGTTCAGAAGTTGTCATACACTTATTTACTCGAGTAGCTTTGATCTTTAGTTCACGTATGCTATCACTTATTTGAATTTCGCTCCATCTAATGTGTTCATCATTTATTAAAGAAAGTCAATAACTACATTACACTAGTTTATCCTAACGTCCATCATCTTCTCACGATCATTAGTGTAGGAGTCAAATAGGTAATGTATGACGCAAGTGTTAAAGTTTTTTTCCAGCCAACCATGAATAATGAAAATGAGCAAAGTTAACAAAATTCGAGAAGAACACCATTTAAAAAGCAACATATTTAGATTTCTTTCTCAGAATTTTGAAGGTTTTCTTTGAGACATCTTAGTTTTTCACTCATGCTTTCTTTCTCGTCAATCTTTTATAATTATTTTCTTCAACAATCTGATTAGTTGACGTGATTTTTTTTAAAGCTAGTAGTTGCTTGTTGACCCGAGATGACATAAATGACCATTCAAATTGACTTGTTTATTGATCACTATCTTTAGTTAATTGTTCAAAGACTCCAAAGTCAAGTAATTAGTGATGTTAACAGATGTGTAGATTAACAACCTGTAGCACATTAATAAAAGATGACAATTACTTAACCCGATCAAGACTCCAATGTAAAGAACCTTCATGTTGTACAGTCAACAACTAATTATCCATCAAGACTTATATACCCATATATACATTGGTCTATTTTGTCAATTAAAGAATGGAAACCATGAAGGAGAGAAGAAGAGAAGGAAGAAGTAGAATATGGGAGGGCATTGCGAAGGAGACTGACTACATTGCTTGTGTAAGAGCAACTACTAGGATAAGAGACGAAGTACTTAGTTTCTTTTTCTGAAAATTTTGTATGCTCTATATGATAATTAGATGATTCATTAGATCAAACATGTTGAGACTTAAGCATGATTCGGTGGCTAACACAATCAGGTTAATGAAACAAAATAACTATTTACTTGTCAATCGTCAAAAATAAAGTTTAGTGTTGCTATATTTAATTCACTGGTTAAAGACTTCAAATACAAGTGAATCAGTGATGTTAAAATATTTGTCGATTCACGACCCGTAGCACATTAATGAAAGAAAGCAATTACTTACCTTGTAGTATATAGAAACTAATCACTTTTGTTATTACAAGTCGATCAAGACTCCAATATAAAGAATCTTTGTGTTGTATAATCAACAATTAATCCAACAAGAATCACATATTCATTCATACAAGGGACTTTTGTGTCCATTGAAGAGGGGAATCATAAAACAAAGAAGAAAAGAGGAATCTGGACTCACAATATACTACAAACATGAATACACTTCAAAAACAATCAAACTTTCAATTATAATGTGGACTCAATAAAACAAGAAAATAGGGCAAAGTTGAGTGATAGATCAGTAAACAGGAAGAAGAGGAAGAGACACATACTTGAAATTCGTAGTTGAGAGAAGGAAACAAACACGTTGCTGCTGCGAATACGTACAGAGGATTTGAGGCAGAGCTGAATAACCTTAGGTCACTGTTGATCAAGATGAAAAAGAGACACTTCTGTTGAGTTGAGTGAAAGATCAGTAAAAAGGAAGAAGAAGAAGAGACATCATACCTTCAATTCGCAGTTGTGAGAAGGAAACAAATATGTTGCTGCTGAGAATACGTACAGAGGATTTGAGGCAGAGCTGAATAGCTCTAGGTCGCTGTTTATCAAGAAGAAAAAGAGACTTCTGTTTAGTTGAGCAAAAGATCAGTAAACAGGAAGAAGAAGAGACATCATACCTTAGATTCGCAGTTGAGAGGAGGAAACAAATATGTAGCTACTGAGAATATGTTCAGAGGATTTGAGGCAGAGGTGAATAACCCTAGGTCATAGTTGATCGAGATGAAAGAGAGCACTTCTGGGCTTGAGAATACGTTTAGGGCAAAGGTGTGACCAATGGATTTTGAGAGAGAAAAGATCTTTTTTTGGATTTTTAGAAAAAAGTGTTTCTTTGTGGCGCCTACTTTTCAGAAAAAAAATAGTTTTGCGTTTTAGTAAATTTTTAGCAATGTTTTGGAGCTCCCGCTAAGTCTCTCAATTACAATTGGGACGAGTCATTATTTTTCTTAGGGACGAGAGTTTTTACCTTCTCAATAACATATAATTTTAAGGACCGAAATATAATCTAGTCTCAATAGATATACTTTTTGGGACGGGATTATAAACTCGTCCCTACATGTTGGTCTTAACTAAACCTTTTTCTTGTAGTGCAAGTCTGCAAGTTAAGGACTAAGGAAGTAGCATCAGTCAAAGTTCTTTGGGGGAACCAATTTTTCAAGGAAGCTACTTTGAAAGCTGAGGAGGATATGAAGAAGAGATATCCACATATCTTCGAATCCGGAGAAATTCCATATCAAGGTACTAATTCTCTTATTAGTACTCTTTAATTGATATACTTGATGTGTTAGATTTGATTGTTAGGTGTTTGAACTAAATGTTAGATGTTACGCCCTTAGCCTAGTAAAAGTAATCACATTCGAGGACGAATGTACCCAAGGAAGAGATATTGTAACACCTCGCTAATTGAAAGAACTAGAAAGAAGTTAAAAATTGGAAATAGTCATTTTTGGAAAGAATATAAAACTCTGGAAATTTTGTTAAGTATGTTAAGTTGAGTTTTGTTCGAAGGGACTTACTTGCCCTCTCTCCCTTGTACCTTGAGCATAGGACAATCCCTCTTTATGTGGCCACTCTTACCGCAACTAAAACACCCATCCATGCCAACAAGGCACTTGCCATCATGCCTTTTGCCACACTTTCACAAGTAGGTCTCTCAACATAAGAACCACCTCCATTACCACCTTGTGGCCTTGGAGTAGGAACCCTCTCTGTGTTGACCTTAGGAGTGGTAGAAGTGCCTTGATTAGAAAACCTCTTCTTAAACTTTGGTTTGCCTTGGATCTCAAATCTACCCTTTGACGAATTACCATCCTCAATTCTTGCCCTTTTAACCTCTCTACCCACTTGTTTGAGCTTTTGTTCCAAAATTTACTCGACAAAAACCATAAGACGTGAGATGTTCATGGTTGGAATAAGAATTTCTGACCTACATTCATTCACCACAAGCTCGGATAACCCCATAACAAATTTGTTCATTTTCGCCCTAGAGTGTGCCACCAAAGTTGGGGTATATTTAGACAATTGGGTGAACTTGAGGCCATACTACTTCACACACATGACTCATTGGTGGAGGTTGATGAATTCTTGCATCTTTCTTTCCCTTAGCTCTAGGGGGGAAAACCTATCAAGGACTGTCATCTTAAACACTCCCTAATCAACCGGGCCCGCTCTAATGGACCTCTCTTCCTTCCATTGCACATGCCACACTTAGGCCACGTCCTTCAATTGGTAGGCGGCTAGTTTCGTCTTCTCTCTTGGAGACACTCCCACAACTTCAAGTAACTTAAACACTTCATCAATGAACCCTTGCGAGTCCTCATCCACTTTGGAGTCATAAAAAGTAGGGGGATATATTCATCCTTGTAAAATCCCTAATCCTTGAAGTTGTAGTACTTCCATTTGGGTTCACTTAGACCCTAGAATCTCTAGTGACTTGAGCCGTTAGATTATAAGTCAAAGTTTGGAGAGCCGTCCTTATCTCCACATTGGTCATAGCTCCCTCAGCATTAGGAACTTGAGGGACTTGAGGCTCTTGAGGACCTTGAGGATCTTGGGGAGGAACTCCCTCATCATTCACCATATCTTCTACCCTTCTTCTTAAGTTTGCCTTTCTTGTATTCATATTCCAATTTGCACAAGAAAAAGGGTTAGGAAAAAGGACTTTATAGAGTAAAAACTCTAAGGCACGACTAAGGAATAATCAAAGAAGTGAAAAGTTCCTAATCATCTTATAGCCTATCATTCATAAGTGTGGCGCGCATAACACTCGTGAATAAGACTCTACTAGATGTGGTTTGTGACACATAACCCTAGAATCTTTCTAAACCTTAAGTTCTGATACCATGTTTGTCACGACCTGAGGGCACCCCATAGTTGTAACACGGCGTACTTGACCCCGAAGGGGTCTTATACAAGCCCTTAGTATTCATCATCGCATAAAGACATAGAAAAATATGGAAAAATAAAAAAAAATTAGAATAGAAGTCAACCTCTTCATATTAGGAAAATAGGAACTAGACCAGTCTCATCACCATCTAAACATAAGAGTACAAATAAGGTCTAAGCCCTTACATCAATAAAGTCTCCAAATATAGGAAATACAACATAGTGTTAAACATAGGAAGTAAACTAGAAACTAGAATCAATGACAACTTCTCCTCGAACTTGAGGACTCACCAAGCCGGGGGAATAGTCAACCTGAGCTTCTCCTTGAAGGAAGTAGTAGTAGTATCAATGGCCGGAACCTACACTCATAGTAAAGTAGAAAATATGGGTTAGCACAATGAATTATACTAAGTACAGACACCATGCACAAAATCCTTAAAACATGCATAAAAGGGACATTTAGTTGAAATCATGCATTTGGTCAAGTTTAGAAACAATTATGCACATTTACAAAGAGACATAAGCAAATTCAACATATGGACAACCCAAAAGCCATAGTGGTGCAATGCAAAGGCAAGATCCCATAACCCTACCAAATACTAAGTATCACATTTAGGTTATCATCAATATACATAAAAGTAAAGACATTCATGTTATAACATCCATTCATACCTTTCATTCATTATTCCTAAGTCATTACAATAAAAGAAAACCTTATCAAAACCCCTCTTAGAGTTTACTTGTGCAATCCCTAAGTGGAGTCCCATACCCCCACTCACTCTAAGTAATTTCCCTCAAGAAGCCCTAGTTAAAGTCCATGTTCTTACTATAGATCGTTCATTATCATTTAGGGAAATATTTGCATTAACCGACATAGAATCAACATCAACATACACAAACCCTAGCCAATTACCCTTCAAGGCCATGAATCAGCATCAACCCTAACATTATAGAATTACCAAAATAAATAGAGAGATTTCATGATTCAATCATCAATTAAGCATAAACATAATCAATTACCAACTTCCATGGCCAATCAAGTCACAACTTAGTTAACAATTTAGGAAGAAAAGGAAACCATGGGTCCAAAAGCTATTTTCATCAAAAACCATCAACACTACAACAATATAACCATAAACCACAATAATAAATCATAATTGAACAATAGAAATCGTTTTAGAAGAAGACCCATGTTTGGAGTAAAACCCTTGATTTTGGAAGTATTAGAAACACACTTTGAAGGGACATCTTGGGGGATAGCTACGAAGAATGAAGACTATCAATGACTTAGGTTGATATCCTCACGAAATTCGAGAAGAAAGACTTGTTCTTGGTTACCTATCTTGACGTTTGACTTGGTTCTTCAATTGAGTCCTAAAGAGAGAACTTTGGGAGGGAAGTGGGTTTTGGTTTTGATTTTGAGTTGTGAGTTGTGAGGGTTCAAAGACTTATTTTAATACCTAAAAATACTTTAATACACTTAAACTAACTAATTATAACCATTTTTACCCTTATTTAGTTACTAAGGAATTAATTGGAATGTTTGAGTCTTGGCTTAGTTTGCTTGACCGCATCACAGGCCTCCTGTACGAGTCCCCGCCTACGGGGCGTGGACTGATCCACGGACCGTACTGGTCACTCATGGATTGGGAATGAGGTTTTTCCTTGGCCTTGTTCCAAGACCCATCCACGAGCCCCCCAACTACGCGGCGCGGTATGGTCTACGGACCGTACTGCCTAGGCGTAGTTTGGGGTTGGGACTAGGGAGTTTAGGGGGAGGTTTGGTGATGCTAAGTGTTGACTCATGAATCCCATCTACGGGGCATGAGTCAACCTATGACTCGTAGGTTGAGTCTCATAGTCCCATGCTATTTTTTATAGCTTTTAGGCAGCCCCATTGGTCATCCTCAAGGACCCTTGGGGGGTCCTTGGGGGACCATGCCTTGACGTCTAGGGACTTTAAACTTAGTACTAGGTTAGGGAGGTCATTTTATGACTATCTCCTTGACGTTAACCCATTTTAGGACACTAGATTTCATGTTAGGCTCTAGCTTAGGTCGTTAAATTTTTGGGGTGTTATAAAACGTTAAAAAAACGTATAGTTTAGGTGTGTTTTCGAAACTTATCTCAATACTAATCATCACTTTCGTTTTAGATTTATAGAGTTCCGGTCATATTCATTTTATACCCCTTACGTAAACGTGTAGAGCTCTTTAATGACTATCTTTTTATATAAGTTTCATGTCAAAACTTCATCGAATAATTTTACGGGGAGTTTTTTGTTTTTTGCGACCTCTATTTACCCCAAATCTATATCAATCTTCTCATCCTCTCCTCCCTTATCCAAATCCATCACTATCAAAAAAATTTCAATCGTAGAAGTTATTTTAGTGCTAGATTATGACTTTTTTTGTTAGATTTTTCGATATATTTAGTTTGCTAATTTGTTTGAATTATATTTATTTTTTTAAAAACTATTTTTTATCTTTTATTTATTTTATAGTGTTTGATCTTCAAAATATATTAAATGTTTAAATTTTGTGTTAGTGAGCTGATTTACTAGTTAATCTTGGGTCTTAATTTTTAGAATCAAATGGGTTCTACATAATACGCCTATTTTTTAATTTTTAGACGTTCTGTTTAGCTTTTATTCAAATAATGGATAACAGAAAATGAGACTCTCGAAAAGGCATTAAAGTCTTTTTCAATTAATCTTCTCTTGGAAGAAAAAAAACAAAAAAGAAAAAAAATATAGAGGTCATCTTGGGTGGTACAATGGCACGACATAGGGCCTTATGCACACATTGACTCTTAACTTTTCAATAAAGAGGCGGGTGCTTCATCTTCTCCACCTATTTAACGCCCTCTTCTTCTTACATTTGACAAAGCTATCAAACCGCAAAGAAAATCTATGTACTATTGGTTTGCGGAATACCAACAAGGCTTCTCTCGGTGACAATATGCATAACCATACCGAATAACTAACACCCAAGAAAAGGTCAGTTGTTTGGTATACTCGAGTAACCATGCATATAAAGAATACTTACCCCAATCTCCCTAGCCACCTCATTTACATAACATCCATCTTTTCTCTTATGAGTCTCGGTCCACATTTTGACTCGATCAACATTGTTTCCCTTTTCCTTATGAAATTTTCAAATGGTAAAGCATTAGTATAACGAATTAAGAACATACTTATCTAAGCACATCATATTAAACAACCATTTCAGCTCATCTTTCCGCAAAACTCTTCATATCTTCAGTATGAGGAGTTTAGTTCTGTCGAATCCATATACTGATTCCTCTTGCAAAGTTTCTTCAGGTTAAAGAAGAACAATATGAATAATTAAATTCAAGGAACAATTAACTTTAGGTTTCGCGTGTGTACACTGAGTCATCAAGAGCACTACAATTCTCTCTTTTTTTCCTTCTAGTCTCAACGGAGGGAAATTAGAATGACCATTCTTTTAAATCTTTACACAATTTTAACCGTCCACAAAGTCTTGTGTTATAGAGTTTTTCACAACATATTTTTGTACAAATTTGAATCTCATTTGTATCGCCAAATATTTTAACTCTAAAGTATATGATGACAAAAAACATTGTTTGATTTCAGTTGTCCTTTGAAAGTCTTTTCTGGAATATGTTTCATCATCAGTCACGAGAGTCTTGTATTGGACTTTGTAATGAAAAGCGCCAAGAGGATAAAGAATAGTTGCATCTAAGTAAGAACCTATGAAGCCTAATACTTGACTTGCAACTTCAACTTCATCACCAATTTGATATATTGTAGTTTGTTGTCCATTATATGCTATTTCTCTTATTTCATTTGAGATTAAAATCAATTCTTAATTGGTGATTTTCCTCTGCCATTGAAAAAAGTGAGCAATTTCGAACATAAGTGCTCGGTCACAAATATAAACTAGACTTGTTTTTGACTTTTTATGAGTTAAATGAAATGAAAAAAAAAAGTAGAAATTTTTTTTGTTGTTTTTCAAATTTTTTAAAAATTATGAAATTTAACTTGAACGTTATAAAAGGAAAAAAATATTTTACATGTTAAAAGAACGCGTCAAAACTGCTCACTTTTTTCAATGGCAGAGGAATATCACCAATTAAGAATTGATTTTATTTCAGATGAAATAAGAGAAATAGCATATAAGGGACAATGATATGCCGTGAGTTTACGGTATTTCTAATACATTTCACTTACAAGTTGTGTGTGTCTAGGGCCTTTTTGGATTGGTTTTTATGGGTTTTTATCATGTTTTGCAGGAAAGACGTTCAGCCGCGAGAGTAAAGGGGCAGCTGAAATAACTACAGAAAGGGCACCTACGGAGGTGATCTACGGACCGTAGGTCCAGTGACGCTCCGTAGGTGATGGCCGTAGATCAGCAGGCAAGGCATGGAAGGCAAATCAGGGAAATCTGACAAAGTGTGGAACCACGGTGGCCATTGACGGTTCGTAGATTGACCATACTGTTGATCCGTAGATTGATACTGCGAGGGTTCCAGTACCTGATTTATGAAGATTCCAAGTATGGAGCTATGGAAGGGGATTGACGGACCGTAGATCCCCTTCCATTTCTCTGAAGCAAACGATGGACTTGCAGTACGGACCGTAGATCCAGTGACGGTCCGTGAGTCAGTTTGTGGAATGAAGACGCGTGCCTGAACACACTTTCCTTAATTTGTTTCCCTTTTAATTTAGGACTTGTTTTCTATAAATAGGGCATGTAAACCTCGTTTTTGGGGGTTAGATTTTATTGCTTTTGTTTTACTTTGTGACTTGGGAACTAATTTTGCTACCCGAGCAATTCTTGATTTCCAAAGGTTAGTTTTGAAGATTTGGTTTGAAATTTGAGTTGAATTTCTGGGTTTATTTTTCTCAACTACGTAAGTTCATAATTCTTTCAGCTAAAACAATGAATTGTGTTCATATGATTATGGGTAATTAAACTCCACAACTAGGGTTGTGGGATCCATAAGCGATTAACAAAGTATGAATAGTAAATAAGCAATTCTTGAAGAGTGTTTTGCATGCATTGATAATTCTTTCATTCAGAAGTCTTTTTAATGAGTGCACGCGTTAGAACTTGCCTTGTTTCTACTTGCCGGACCAAGGAGGTAATCAACAAGAAAAGAATTATCAACATAGATTTAGTGTAATACTATCTAATAGGCTAGTGTCGATTGGTGCGAAGTAATAACTAAGCCAAACATCGATTATAATGTCTAATATGAGGTAAAGGTAAGGGTTAGTAATTATACACACGTAGCTGGACCAAGGTGTGGGGTGAAATTCTCTAGATGCAGGACCAAGGATTTAGAGATACCTAACTTATCACTTTGTATGTAATACACTAGCGCAGGATTACTATTACTAGGATTACTGAGTTATAAGCTTGTGCGGAACAGGTATACCCTAATTAATTTTCTCATCTTGATAACAACAAAAATTGAATATTGTTTACTGATTACTTACTGAATTCTTACAATTTTTTTCACAAATACCCCCTTTTTATTACTTGTTTCGGGAAGTACTTTGCCTAAACAAATATAGGTGTAAGTTAAAGTTAAGACAAAACCAGTTTCCTCGTGGGATCGATCCCAACCTACAAGTTGGGTTCTTTACTTGATAACGACCGCTTATTGCTCACTTTTTTCAATGGCAGAGGAAAATCACCAATTAAGAATTGATTTTATCTCAGATGAAATAAGAGAAATAGCATATAAGAGACAACAAACAATAATATATCAAATTGGTGACGAAGTTGAAGTTGCAAATTAAGTATTAGGCTTCATAGGTTCTTACTTACATGCAACTATTTTTTATCCCGTTGGCGCTTTTCATTACAAAGTCCAATACAAGACTCTCGTGACTGATGATGAAACATACTTAAAGCAATATTCAAATAAAGAAATCTACTATAATAGACGTTAATAATCAAATAATATAATTTCAACCAAACATAATAAGAATATTACAAGTTATTGCATTAGAAGAGAAATTAGTATATATAAGGCAGGTAGATAAGAACTTGAAACATCAAACAAAAGAATATATATTTTTAAAAATCATATAGAAATCAGATTGATGTAAGTAAGAAATTTATGTTGTAACTAACTAAAATTGCATCAACGATTTCTTACATTGGGAAATATTACTATTACTGATTTACTGTTAATTGAATTTCTAACCTTCATCCAAAAATATGAAGGCTTGACAAAGTACATCCCCTATGTAAGCCCAAAATAAACGGATACTACTTGTTATTTGCTATTTATGTAAGCCTTCATAGATTATTCTCAGACCATTTTGTTATTTTCTTCTTTTTATAGGTTAAATTTTTTAACTTATATTTCCTACTTTATCTAAAACGGAACTTGAAACTCTCATTTTAGGTGTTTTCAGCCAAAATTAATCTAGTACTATTTCTCGAATTATATTCATAATTTAAATTTAATGAGTTCAATCTTAAAGTTCTTAATATTGAATACATTATACTTCTGAATTATGTATAATGTATTGATATTAAAGGTTTTTTCTCTTGCTAGATTAGTCTAGTGCATGAGATAAGACTAAGAGCTTGTTTCTATAAGATTATTTCTCTTTTCTTGGAAGCCAAAAAAATCACAAGTTATGAATAAGTGCTTAAAAATATTTCCTTATTTAAGCTAACACTATAACAATACTTAAAAGCTATTCCAGAATTCAAAGTACAGTATGGTCTAACTTTATATGGATAAAGTATTGTAGGAAGCAAATACACATGTCCTTGTTCAATGGAAAGGAGGTTCCCATATTTGTAAACACATGCTAGTGAATGGGGGGGTTACTATTGTCACGCCCCGAAGCTACCCCCAGGAAGCCGACACGGGACCTAGGATCACAAGTGACCCCAAGCTAACCCTGTTGGTATATCATAAGCATACTTAAATAAACTGAAGTAAAGAAATACTGTGCGGAAGCTAAATCATGAGATCATCTGAAATGATGGGGACTACCCATATACTAAATCTGAATATATGAAACTGAGAGCTTAACAACAAAAGAAAAGTCAAACTCAAATACTAAAGTTGAAACTAACTTTGTCTTGTCACGATCCAAGTCTACACCCTGGACATGGACGGCACTCAAGAACCATTGTTGGTCCCCAAGCGAACACTCATCCTGGTTGACTACAAGTGGAAGACTAACTTAAGCATGCAAAAGCTTAAAAATTGAATAAAAATTCGCGAAACTCAATTACAAGCTTTAACTCAAATGAAAAACTCTGAATAAAAATAAATTATTCAATTCGCCATAAAATAGGCAACTTACATCTTTAATACATTTAATAAGATAAATGAAATGAAACAAACTTCTCAAACTCTACTTTCTATCTATGAAGCCTCTAAATAACAAAGATGGAAGTCGGGACAAAACCCACTATCTCCTAACAGTTGATATAACTGAAAGTAAAAGTGGAACCCTCCGGAAGCAAGGAGGCTCACCATAGCTAACTCAAACTCCATGTGGTATCAACGAAGCTCCTGTTGATGACCCTAAATAACTGTATCTGCATCACAAAAAGAAGCATCCCAAATGGCTCAGTACGTGGAATGTACGAGCATGTAAGAGGAATTCTAAAGCATAACATAAGCTTGAACTTGATAAAAAGGGAAACATACTTACCTCTTCTCAAACTTACTCAACTCAAGGAATACTGAAAGATACTCAAAACTACTCAAACTTACTCAACCCAGAAGTACTCAAGGATAAGATACTCAACTCAGTAATAAGGTTCTCAACTTAGTGAAACTCAACAATAAGGTACTCGACACAATGAAGCACAGATCAACTCAAGATACTCAACTCAATATAAAGCAACAATACACATGGAATATATGGAAAACTTTTAAAACAATAGAAAGCAACTCAGTGTATTGAAGAATACAATAACAACTCAATTTATATATAATAAAATATAATATAACTTTGTGGGAGTTTTTCTAACCGACAACCACCACTATGAGCCTAAGTGATGATACAACGTCTTACCCACGTTGTCAGAACTCTCCTATACTTTGTCGTCATATAGAATGCCTTAACTAAGTGGATCCACTAGTCTATGCTAAAAATCATTAAGGAATCATCTAAAAAGTATGACCATTTCTACCTACGTTGGCTACATGGTTTATTAGGGCTTTGAGTTATCTAAACTCTCCCCCATATCGGTGCTCAATACTACTCCCAAAATATACTTGCTCATATGTTTAAAAACATAAATTTTTGTGTGGTTTGAGATTATTACTCAAAATATCTTTCTCTTAAAGATATGGTACTCAAACTGCTTAAAACTCTTTTGGAAATCTCAGTTTCCTCTCATCTTAAATGTGAAAACATTTACTCTTAGGAATACTTAGTTCACATATATCATTTTAAAGAAAATGAACTCAACTCTGGTCTTTCTCAAAAACATTTCAAAATAATATTATAATATGATCATTGATGACTCGAGAAGTCATACTCCATAAACATTGATGGTTTATCTAGATACCATACTGCTCATACATTGATGGCATACTCGATTGTCATACTAATCATATTTTAGAAAACTCTTTTCTCAAAACTCATCTTTATTTTCTCAAAACTCAGTTTAAGAACTCAAGTGTTGGCTTTAAAAAGGTTTTTTTTAAATTTATAACTCAAATCATAAGGTTCATGTGGAATTAAGAACATGAACAACTCAACTCAGGGATTTTAAAGAAATAAAGAACCTCAGCACTCAGAATTCAAGACTCAATGATACTACTCATCTCTGGACTGCTCGACTCATAGGGTTCATGCGGGATTATGGGCATGAACAACTCAACTCAAGGGCTTCATGGGTAACATGGAGTAGTCCCATAAGTAGGAATATAATCTCAAAAGGATTAGGAATTCAATACTCAAGACTTAGAACTTGAAGATACTACTCCTCTCAAAGATACTCAAATTATGGAGTTCATGCAAAATTTATGGGCATGAACGACTTGACTCGAGGGTCTACGTAACAATATAGAACTCGTGTATACGACCCTTCTCATTCTCATACTTACTTCGTCAAAACTTAGTTTAAAAATCAATAATTGGGAATAGAATTTTTAAAAGAACCATGAACTCAAGAACTTAAATCAACTTATCTCAAGAATACTTAAATCTCGGGGTAGAATCCTATATTACTCTTTTATTGATTTGAAAGTAGATGTAGGGCATGAGAATGAACTAGTCCAACACCATGATAGCCTTACATACCTGGAAGAACAAGGTTATTGAAGAATCTTGAAGAAGAAATTGATTAGAAGCCTTGAAACCCTAGCTTGAAGGTAAACGCTTAAGAAAACCTTTCTTGAGATTCTTGAATTAGTTTCTTGAAATCTCTATGGCCAAGAATTATGATTTTCATTAGGATTTTACTGTAGGATTTGAGAGAGAAGAGAATGATGGATTAAAAATGAAAATCTGATTGTTTTGAGCCTTTTATTAGTCAAGAAATTCGTTTAGGGTGTTCTTGGAGGTAAAAAAACAAAAACGACCCTTTTTAATGTTTTCCCGTCGGCTAATTCCTAACAACACTGTATAGGTTACTAAAATAGTCATAACGCTTTACTCAGAAATTGGATTGACGCAAAATTGGCGGCATTAGAAAGTAGATTCAAATACCTTTAATTAGATAGGTTATGTCTCACGTAACTCTTTATATTCTAAGAGATACTTTCGTTTGAAGTTGACCCAAGTAGAATCTTACATCAAAACTTAATCGATAAGGAAACTTAAAGAACACTTATCAAGAACTCATCATGAACTTAAATCCTTAAATTTCAAGAACGAAATTACACTAAATAAATCATGATTGACATGTGGGTGAACGAACCCAACACTATGGAAGCTCACATACCTCAATGAACTAGGTTCTTGGCAAAATTTTGAATTTCTTGACCGAACGCTTGAAACTTTGAACTTTTTCTCCTCTTGAATCTTCTCTCTAAAACCCTAAACGCTTTTGGGGATGAATGAAGCTAATTCTACTCATTTTAGACTCCTAAAACCCTACTAAAAACGCTTAAATCCAATTGGGTAAGGAAAAGACCAAAATACCCCTCATATTTTCGGGTAACTTTCCTTAATTAGACATCCCGACTTCAAACGGGAATATCTCCATCATACGAGCTCGAACTTTAGCAAACTCAGTGGCGTTGGAAAGATAATTCGAAGACCTTTCATTGGATATATTATGGGACACCTAAATCACCCTGTACTAAAGATTATGATCATATTAAGATGACCCAAAACTTAGAAGAACCTAGGAATGACTTGAATGAATTCTCTTTAATTCTTTTTGGAACTCAAGGTGCTATATCTAGTGACCTTAACACTCAATAAATTTTAAATTCCTCGGTAAAATCCTAGTCACAACAAAGGATGGTTTGAGTCTTAGTCCAAATTTGGTTTTGGGGTGTTACGATATCTCCTCCTTGGGATCATTCGTCCTCGAATGACGACTTGACTGGGTATGGAATGGGGTTACTCTTACTAAGGTCTGACTCTAATGGTATGCTCTTACTATATTCAAGCTTAACCCAAATCCTTATGTTCGGGTTCTATACCTCTCTATAGGGAATCTCATCCCAAGACTATTAATCCTTACCACCACATTGGGCTCACACCAAGAACCACCTAATGTTAAACAACACCACATTCAACTTAGTACTCTAACAACTCCATTACTAAAAAGACCTCTAAAAAGATATCCCCCAAACTCTTTGGAACACATTACTATCTTACTCACAAATACTTAACTTGATTTCTCATCTTATCATCTCCCCCTTTGATCTAAAGCTAACACTTGAAAGCTACGGGACCTATTCCACATTGACAACTCAATCATGATATCTTGGCATACATGAAAAAAATCATTAACTTAATTGGAACCTCATCTGGTAATATACCATCTCGGCACACCTCTTAATGCTCTTGTTATTCTTGTAACTTAGCCACACTTCTCTGCTCTTACCTAAAGGTTAGGGTCTCTCATTTGTACCACTCATATTAATTGCTGCTACTTACCTCAATCCCTCACCTACTCTATGTCAAGTCTTCTAGATCAAATCTCAAAACTTATGTAACACCCCGTAAAAACTAGTAAGACCTAGCTAAAAGGTTAATGAAATCTAGTAGGTGAAACTAGAGCCGAACGAGTTTCGTTTTGAGTTGTTATGGGGTTTCATGTGGTAGAATGTCTTCCAGAGCTTAGGTTGAGGGGTTTAGGGGTTAAATGTAAAGGTACGACCCCCCAAGGACCACCCTAGGGGTCCTTGAGGGGGACCCTAAAGCCTAACCCCCAAAGCTGCCTAGAAACCAAAAATAGGTCACTGGTAGTGACCTACGGATGGCCATTCACGTCCAGTAGATGGACCCACGCCCCGTGGGTTGGGCTCACGAGTCAAGACCTGCACCAGCCTGCTCATTTGAGCTGCAGTCACCAACCACGGATAGCCATCTACCGCCAATAGACCCACCCATGGTCCGTGGGTGGTGGTCTCATGGATGGGGCTGTTTTTACAGCTTTTTAGTTTAAGTTAGGGGTTTGGAATTAGTTAGGTATTTAATTAGGGGTTAAGGGAGTCGGTTAATTAGTTAATTAATCACCTATATAAGCTAATAGACCCCTAAAACTAAGTCAATAATTCATTATAACCCAAGACCCCAAATCAAAACCCAAATACTTTTCTTCCCAAAAATCTTCTTTCTAGACTCCATTAAAGAACAAAGGAAGGAATCAAGCTAGAGCTTCAAGAAAATGACTTTTTCATATGAATTTGATGGGATTCTACACCTAAGGTATGGATGCTTTTCATTCTTGGTTAGCTATCACTAAGAAGCCCCTTCAACTATGTTTTCAAATTCCCCAAATCTAGGGTTTTCAAATCTAGTCATGGGTCTTCTTCCAAAAAGAATTCAATTGTTTAATTAAGGTTCATTATGATTTATTATGATGATTTATGATTGGATTAATGGAGTATTGATGGATTTTGATGAAAACCCCCCCTTGGACCCATGATTTCCCCTTCTTCCTAAATTGTGAACTAGGGTATGACTTGATTGATCATGTAAGCTTGTCAATTGATTATTTTTATATTTATTAAGTTTTTGAATCATTAAATTCCCCTATCTACTGTTATAAATCTTGAAGCTAGGTTTTGATCTTGATTCTTAGCCTTGGAGGGCAAATTGAGGGTTAGATGTGAACCTTTAAGATTGATAAACTTCTTAGTGAATTGCCTTAGACTAGATCACTTAGACATCGATTTCCTATGAATGAATCTCGTAGACATGAACCAATTTGATAAGGTCTTATATTATGGATCACGGTTGAAGTAGTGTTGAGATTTAGTTTACTTGATGCTATATGTCTATAATTGAGAAAGAATGAAGCAAGTAGTTAAGTTTACCTTGAGAGTTAGGTTTACCTGATTACCATGTGATGAGTTGTTTGACGGTAATGCTCCTAATATGAAGATGACTTCTAGAGCTTTAAAGATAAAATCTAATATGAACAAGTTAAGGATGTTTAGGCTTAGAGAAGGAAACTATTATGCATGTTGAAGTTGAATATGGCATTATTGTGCAAAGACTTAACCCACATGACCTATAATATGATCACATGAGTTTATACATGAAATGAATGAATTACTTGAGTCATGGTTGTATCTATGTTATCTATGTTGAATGCTAGATGTGTTGACTCAATGTGACCCTTGAATGCAATATATGTGAATTATATATGATTGTGGTATTATATACATGCTTATGAACACTTGAGAAGGAAGTGTCTATGATGATAATGTATCTATGGGGTTAATTGAAAGGTTAGTTCTCATATGCACCTTTACATACTATTATGCATGAAATATACATGATCAAGTTGATCCACTTGAAAGGTGGAGGTGTTTAGTTATTGTATATATTGTGGTATTGATGCAAGATCCTTCTTTCCTCGACCCTATACAAGACGATGTATGACATGTTATGACTATGATAGTCTTGTTGTGTTGAATGAAAGGCTAATCTAATGAACACACTACGAATATAATGTGAAAAGTTTTCTCATATGTTGATGATTCTAAGGTTGAAAGGACATTCTCACCCTATAAATCTTTGAGCAATTAAGATATGATGTTGGTTTGAGTGTCTAGTGCATTCTCTCATAAACCTAAACTTAAGTAAAGACTCAATGTAACTTTTAAAGGAAATTATAGTTAGCACCGAACGGGTATGAAAGTGAGATGGGAGCTTTTACGTTTAGCAAGTCTGGCTTCCCAATGTATGTTTGTCTCATGGGATGGAAACTTTTTACATTTAGCAAGTACGGGTTTCTAGTAGCAATCCCCATATCCCATAAATATGTGCCCACATAAGTTTTAGCTAGTGGATCCACCTAAAACCTATCATGTATGTTCTACTATAGGCCAGTAGAACACCTTTTTTCAGTGTGGTGGTTATTCACCGAATTCCATATGCTCACATGGTCTATGTCGGTTAAGGTTATTTTCCCTAATGATACGAATACGAGTTATAATAAGAACATGGACTCTACATATGACTTCTTAAGAGGTACTACTTAGTATGAGTGGGGGTATGGGACTTCACCCAGACATTGCACAAGTGGACTTTAAGAGGGGTTATGGTTAGGTCCTCTTATATTATGAGGACTTATGAATTATGTTTGTATAATATGAATGAATGTTAACGTTATCTTTACTTGTTTCATGTTATGATCATGAATGTCTACTTACTTAGCATTTGGTAGGATTATGGGATCTTACCTTTGCATTTCACTAGTATGACTTTGGGTTATTTATATGTTGGCATGAACTTATGTTAAGCATGATCATGGTGGCCTAGATATGATACTTAGTATAGATAGGATTATGGGATCCTATATATGCATTGCACAAGTGTGGCTTAAGGTTGCTCATGTGATAGTTGTATTATGTTGATATGACATTGTTATGTACTTATGAATGTGAACTATGTCATGTGAAGATTGGAGTATGCATTATGTTGTGTTAGAGACTATGCTTGTAATTGTGATGATATTTCATATGTTATGATGAATTGTCCATGGTTTGTCTTATGAGTTACATTTTCCAACTATTTTAAAATAAGACATTCAAAAGTGGCATGAAGCATGGTTTTAAACAAAATGTCCCTTTTATGCATGTTTTAATGATTTTCTTGCATGGCTTCCATACTTGGTACATTTTGTGCTAACCCATATTTCTACATTTTCTATAAGTGTAGGCTTTGGAGATATTGGATGTTATCCTCATGGCTAGGACTCTAGTAGATCAAGAAGAAGAAGATTGGTGAGTCCTCATAGTATTCGAGGGCTCAACCACATGTCATTCTTTTATGTTTAATTTTATGTAAGGATCGTGTCCCTAAGATTGTATTAAAGAGTTTTAATTCTAATGTTATATACGGTTTGAGACATTGTGTCATACACTCTTTCATTTTATAAAACACTTCAATTGTAAGAAAAGTTTTAAATTTTCTGCATTTTTCCTATGTTCTTATGTCATGATATGCTAAGTGCTTGTATGAGAACCCTTCGGGGTCAAGTACGCACGTCTAGGGGGTGCTCTCGGGGCGTGCAAACTTGTTATCAGAGCATAAATTTTTGGGATGGATTTGGGATGTCTCAAACCACGTCTAGTAGAGTCTTATTCATCAGTGTGAGTCACGACACATCTATGAGAGATAGGCTATAGGACATTAGGAAACTTCACTTTTTCATTCTCTAGTTGTGCCATAGAGTTTAACTCTATAAGGCCTTTTCTCTCTAATCGGTGGTCTACAAGATGTGACTACTCGAAGGGCTCTTGATACAAGGAGCAAGGGAGAAGGTGTTGGTTGAAATACTAATTATGGTTGTGACTAGATAGGACTTGTTATGCTAGATTTAGATTTCGTTCTTAGGATGGAGTGGTAGTGTTATTGTTATGCTCCTATGTGATGTTAGAACCCGTATAGTCAAGTTGTGAGTCCCCAAATGAGCATATCTGAGAGTGTAAGGGGGAAAGATTTATGCCATAAGTTTGGATTATGTTTTGTCTTAAAGTTGACTTTGAGGGTTGCGTGTACCACCTAGTTAAGATGAAAAAGAAGAAGTGTAAGTGTTGACCAATTTCAAAGAGTTAGTTATCTTTTAAGATGGATCTTAAGTATGATCATTTTGAGTAAGGTGTTTAGATAATACCTAGGTTTGATTGGTTGGTAGATCCCACCGAAGGTGATGATATGGGTTACTTGATAGGTTTTACCCTTGGAAAACAAGAGATTGCCCGGTGCTTAAGGCTAGAGAAAGAGAGGATAAGAAAGTTCCTCATAATGGTTCCAGTATGTGTTATGATTTATTAGATTCCGGTGTTACTTGTCTTTGTGACTTGATAAGTTAGACCTTTGATGTTGTCCTAAGTGTGAATGGGCTTCATAGTTGTGTTATGATATTGAGGGTAGAACTCTACTTGACCATTTTGAGTTTAGGTTGGTTGTGATGTTTGGTGAAAGCGGGTGTTTGAGTAATGCCTATATGTGTTGAGTCAATACATTCCCCTAAAAAGGATAGAAGTGTAATTCACCATGGTTTAGAATCACCTTGTGTGATGGATTTGAAAACTTAGTGATGACTTGCCCCGACCTTAGAGTTGAAAAAAATAGTGATTAGGAAAGTCCGTATAAGTTTACTCCCATTGGGAAGATGATGTTCTTGAGGGTAAAGTCATTGAGTGCCTTTGATGTCCATGGTGTAGTTTGGCCTGGAATACTCACCTTGAGAGGTGCATTGAGTTTGGGAAGTTTAGTCCCGGTTTTTGTAGGATCATATGAAATCTTGAGTGAAGTTAGTGAAGTTAGTAAAGTTGGGGTGCATTGTTCATAGACTTCTATTGATTTTGAACCCAACTTGGTTATTATGAGTTTGTGATGGGTTGGAGGATTTGATGATTAGTGGTGTATAAGTGATGCTTAGAGAGTGTGGAGGGTGGTATTTTAGTAAGGGTAATAGTTGAAAGTGCTTATTTGGGAGGCCAAGGGCCTAAGAGATGTCCCAATATCCTTATATTCCCTTTTATTCCTCCTCTAGCTCAAAATGATAAGTCTTCCTTGACTCGTTTCATATTGTGGAATCTTGGATGTTATATGTGTCCAAAAATTTTCCTTGTCCCATAGAGTTACTCTTGTTAACCATGGTAGGGTTTGGATGCATGATCATTAGACCTCTATTATTTTTAGAACCCGGTAAGGTCATAATGAGTCTTGGTAAAGCTTTAGGTTTGTTTGGAAGGAGAAGTATTTAAGGTCTTAGTAAGGGGATTACTCCCAAGGGGGAGATAATGTGCCTAGATAACAAAAGTGATTGAGAGTCCCGATATCCTAATCCATTTCTTCTATTCCTATTCTAGCTTGAAACCAAGGGTTCCTTTTTGGACTTGCTCCATGTCTAGGAGTCATGAGTACTTTAGAGATTTCCATGACCTCCTAATTATGTTATGCATATTTTTGAAAGATTCTTGTTTGGTATAAAATGGGTTTTTCATGATTTACATGTTCCTCATGTTGTTGTTCATTTTAGTACGATGATGCCATATTTGACTTCATGAGATGAGGTGATGAACATGCTTTGTTATGCTTTTGATGAAATGGCACATTGGCTCCATATTGTTGTGTTGAGTTTGCTTTTAATGGGAAAATGTAGTCCCTCCTATAATTATGTAGTTGATGATGTTTAGGAGTGTTGGCGTAGGCTCACTCCCAAGAGAGAGATGGTGTGCCTAGCTAACATTGTGTTATGTGCTTATGTGTTGCCATGACTTATTTATATGATGCATGTTCATGAAAACTTATGTTTTGAAAGAAAATGAGTTTATGTGAATTGTTTACCTCATGTTGTGGTGCCTTAAGTAAGAGTTGCCTATTGAACTTCATGAGGAGATTATATGAGCATGTTATGACTAGGAAAAGGTAGTTCCCCCTATTAACATAAGATTTGTTGCATTTCATGCACATTAGGTTGGTAAATGTAGTTCTTACTTCCTTGCATTGCATTGATCATTTGGAATTGGAGTTGATGTTTCCTCCTTTGAATAAGTGCTCATTCTGAAAAGTGTATCTTGAGTTGTGCATTATTGGTGTTTCATGCATCATGGGCTGCTAGTCTTGAGTCTTTAATTCTATAAAATGTTCCAAGTATCATTCGATGACTAATGTTCCCAAGTGGTGGATAATGTAACACCCCGTAAAACCTAGTAAGACCTAGCTAAAAGCTTAATGAAATCTAGTAGGTGAAACTAGAGCCGAATGAGATTCGTTTTGAGTTGTTATGGGGTTTCATGTGGTAAAATGTCTTCCTGAGCTTAGGTTGAGGGGTTTAGGGGTTAAACTTCAAGATACGACCCCTCAAGGACCACCCTAGGGGTCCTTGAGGGGGACCCTAAAGTCTAACCCCCAAAGCTGCCTAGAAACAAAAAATAGGTCACATAGTAGTGGCCTACGGATGGCCATTCACGTCCAGTAGAAGGACCCACGCCCCGTGGGTGGGGTCGTGCTTAAACGCCTGCACCAGCCTGCACATTTGAGCTGCAGTCACCAACCACGGATGGTCATCTACGGCTAGAAGGCCCACCAACGGTCCATGGGTGGTGGTCTCGTGGATGGGGCTGTTTTTACAGCTTTTTAGTTTAAGTTCGGGGTCTGGGAATTAGTTAGGTATTTAATTAGGGGTTAAGGGAGGTCGGTTAAATAGTTAATTAATCACCTATATAAGCTAATATACCCCTAAAACTAAGTCATTAATTCATTATAACCCAAGACCCCAAATCGAAACCCAAATACTTTCCCTCCCAATAATCTTATATCTAGACTCCATTGAAGAACAACGGAAGGAATCAATCTACATCTTCAAAAAAAGGACTTTTTCATATGAATTTTATGGGGTTCTACACCCAAGGTATGGATGCTTTTCATTCTTGGTTAGCTATCACCAAGAAGCCCCTTCAACTATGTTTTCAAATTCCCCAAATCTAGTCATGGGTCTTCTTCCAAAACGAATTCAATTGTTTAATTAAGGTTTATTATGATGGTTTATGATTGTATTAATGGAGTATTGATGGATTTTGATGAAAATGTCCCCTTGGACCCATGATTTCCCCTTCTTCCTAAATTATGAACTAGGGTATGACTTGATTGATCATGTAAGCTTGTCAATTGATTATGTTTATATTTATTAAGTTGTTGAATCATGAAATTATCCTATCTAATATTCTAATTCTTGAGGCTAGGGTTTTATCATTTGTTCTTAGCCTTGAAGGGCAAATTAAAGGTTAGATGTGAACCTTTAAGATTGATGAACTTCTTAGTGAATTGCCTTAGACTAGATCACTTACACATGAATTGCTTATGAATGAATCTTGTAGACATGAACCAATTCGATTAGGTCTTATATGATGGATCATGGTTGAAGTTGTGTTGAGATTTAGTGTACTTGATGCTATATGTCAATAATTGAGTAAGAATGTAGCAAGTAATTAAGTTTACCTTGAGAATTAGGTTTACATCATTACCATGTGAGGAATTACTTGAGGGTCACTCTCATAATATGAAGATGACTTCTAGGAATTTAAATGTAAAAGCTAATATGAACAAGTTAAGGTTTTTTAGGCTTAGAGAAGGAAGCTATTATGCATGTTGAAGTTGGATATGGCATTATTGTCCAAAGACTTCACCCACATGACCTATAATATGATCAAATGAATTTATGCATGAAATGAATGGATTACTTGAGTCATGGTTGTATCTATGTTATATATGTTGAATGTTAGATGTGTTGACTCAATGTGACCCTTGAATACAATATATGTGAATTATGTGTGATTGTGGTATTATATCCATGCTTATGAACACTTGAGAAGGAAGTTTCTATGATAAAAATGTATCTTTGGTATTGATTGAAAGGCTAGTTCTCATATGCACCTCTACATACTATTATGCATGAAATATACACGATCATGTTGATCCATTTGAAAGGTGGAGGTGTTTAGTTATTGTATATATTATGATATTGATGCAAGATCCTTCTTCCCTATACCCATATACATGACTATGTATGGAATGTTATGACTATGATAGTCTTGTTGTGTTTAATGAAAGGCTATACTAATGAACACACTACGAATATAATGTGAAAGGTTTTCCCACATGTTAATGATTCTAAGGTTGAAAGGACATTCTCACCCTATGAATCTTTGAGCTATTATGATATGATGTTGGCTTGAGTGTCTTGTGCATTCTTTCATAAACCTAAACTTAAGTAAAGACTTAATGTAAATTTTAAAGGGAATTATAGTTAGCACCGAGCGGGTATGAAAGTGAGATGGGAGCTTTTAGGTTTAGCAAGTCTGGCTTTCCAATGTATGTTTGTCTAATGGGATGGAAACCTTCTACATTTAGCGAGTACGGGTTTCTTGTAGCAATCCCCATATCCCATAACTATGTGCCCACATAAGTTTTAGCTAGTGGATCCACCTAAAACCTATCATGTATGTTCTACCTTAGGCAAGTAGAACACCTATTTTCAGTGTGGGGGTAGAACACCGAATTCCATATGCTCACATGGTCTATGTCGGTTGTGGTTAATTTCCCTAAATGATACAAATACGAGTGATAATAAGAACATGGACTTTGATTATGACTTCTTTAGAGGTACTATTTAGTATGAGTGGAGCTATGGGACTTCACCCGTACATTGCACAAGTTGACTTTTAGAAAGGTTATGGTTGGGTCCTCTTATATTATGAAGACTTATGAATTATGTTTGTATGATATGAATGAATGTTAAAGTTATCTTTACTTGTTTCAAGTTATGATCATGAATATCTCCTTACTTAGCATTTCGTAGGATTATGGGATCTTACCTTTTGCATTTCACTAGTATGACTTTGGGTTACTTATATATTGGCATGAACTTATGGTAAGCATGATCATGGTGGATGGTGGCCTATATGTGATACTTAGTATAGATAGGATTATCGGATCCTATCTATGCATTGCGCAAGTGTGGCTTAAGGTTGCTCATGTGATATTTGTATTATGTTGATATGACCTTGTTATGTATTGATGAATGTGAACTATGTCATGTGAAGATTGGAGTATGCATTATGTCGTGTTGGAGACTATGATTCAAATTGTGATGATATTCTATATGTTATGATGAATTGTGCATGGATTGTCTTATGAGTTACATTCTCCAACTATTTTAAAAGATGATGTTCAAAAGTGGCATGAAGCATGGTTTTAAACAAAATGTCCCTTTTATGCATGTTTAATAATTTTCTTGCATGGCTTCCATACTTAGTACATTGTGTGCTAACCCATATTTCTACATTTTCGATAAGTTTAGGCTTTGGAGATAGTGGATGATATCCTCGTGGCTAGGACTCTTGTAGATCAAGAAGAATAAAATTGGTGAGTCCTCGTAGTATTCAGGGCTCAACCACATGACCTTATTTTATGTTTTAGTTTTATGTAAGGGCCGTTTCCCTAAGATTGTATTAAAGAGTTTTAATTCTAATGTTTTAGATGGTTTGACACATTGTGTCATAGACTCTCTCATTTTATAAAACACTTCGATTGTAAGAAAAGTTTTAAATTTTCCGTATTTTTCCTATGTTCTTATGTCATGATCTGCTAAGGGCTTGTATGAGACCCCTTCGGGTTCAAGTACAATGGTCATGTATAGGGGGTGCTCTCGGGGAGTGACAACTAACATCATCACCCTCGTGGTGCCATCCTTTTGATCAAGATACTCATCTCAAATTCAAGTTTAATGTTTATTACTAAACCCGAATATCAATATGATTGCTCGCCTACCATACTATACCTCATTACTTGATCGGTTCTATAACCTTCTGAACATCATGACCCTCTCAAACAAATCATAAGCCTAGCTTAAATCTATCACTTCATAAATACTCTGCTCTCTTATTCAACACATGAATTTAGTCTCCTCTAATACAATGGCACATCGACATCAACTTTATTCTGGTTGACAAATATATACTCTATCTCATCTTGACTAGCAACTCATACTCTACCCATAAGGGAAAACTATTCTTAAGTAACTTACTGGGTGCATGACTATAGTAATAGAGTTCTTCAAAACACTATCTCCCTTTCTTAAATCACTAAACCTCTGCATACTTTCCTCTAACTCTGGGCTCTTTCACTACTACTACTCATGATCTCGTAACTCATGCTACCTTTTGGGGTGGAAATATTACCCTAGCTCTAAACATACCTCCTCATAAGGATCTGAGCTAAAACAAGGCTTAAGAAAAAGAGTACAACTCTCTTTTAGCTCAAATGCACTATTCATATAATTATGTCTACATTCCTCTGAAACTGAACACTTAACTTACTCTTGGGCTCCTCTTAAGCCCCTCTGGAGTCTCATGTCTTTCTCAAGACTCTTGCTAAGAACAACACATCCATAAGGATCTTTACACTTTACTTTTCAACCACCTCTAGTATGATGGATAGTCGAATGAATCTGAGAAACGCACAAGTATGAATAAATCTCTATCACTTAGCTCTATTACACGATTAAGACTATGAAAGAAGGGAAACTTTTTTAAATGTCTGTAGTCCCTCGTTTATAGAAGTGGGGCCCTCACAACCATAAACAAGACCCTACTGACACGGCTTCATAGACACCCTAAGACTCTTGAACTCTATGCTCTGATACCAAATTTGTAGCGACTCAAGTCTACACCCTGGATGTGGCCAGCACTCAAGAACAACTGATGGTCCCCAAGCGAACCTTCATCCTGGCTGACTACAAGCTGAAGACTAACTTAAGCATTAAAAAGCTTAACAGTGAATAAAAATTTGTGAAACTCAATTACAAGCTTTAACTCAAATGAAAAACTTCGAATAAAAATAAATTATTCAACTAGCAATAAAAGAGACAACTTACGTCTTTAATACGTTTAATAAGATAAATGAAACAGACTTCTCAAACTCTACTTTCTATCTATGAAGCCTCTAAATGATAAAGATGGAAGTCGGGACAAGACCCACAACCTCTTAACAGCTGATATAACTAAAAGTAAACGTGGAACCCTCCGAAAGCAAGGAGGCTCACCATAGCTAACTCAAACTCTATGTAGTACCAACGAAGCTCTTATTGATGACCCTAAATACATGTATCTGCATCATAAAAGATGAAGGCCAAATGGCTCACTCCGTGGAATGTACGAGCATGTAAAGGGAATTCTAAAGCACAACAGAAGCTTGAACTTGATAAAAAGGGAAACATACTTACCTTTTCTCAAACTTGCTCATCGCAAGGAATACTCAAGGATACTCAAAACTACTCAAAATTACTCAACTCAAAAGTACTCAAAGATAAGATACTCAACTCAGTAATAAGGTTCTCAACTCAGTGAAACTCAACAATAAGGTACTCGACACAATGAAGCACATATCAACTCAAGATACTCAACTCGTAGGTACTCAACTCTGGATGCTCAACTTAATATAAAGCAACAATACATATGCAATACATGGAAAGCTTTTAAAACAGTAGAAAGAAACTCAGGGTATTGAAGAATATAATAACAACTCAATTTATATATAATAAAATATAATATAACTTTGTGGGAGTTTCTCTAACCGACAACCACCACTATCAGCCTAAGCAGGAATATAATCTCAAAAGATTAGGAACTCAATACTCAAGACTTAGAACTTGAAGATACTACTCCTCTCAAAGATATTCAAATTATGGAGTTCATGTGGAATTTATGGCCATGAACGACTCGACTCGAGGGTCTACATAATAATATAGAACTCATGTATACAACTATTCTCAGTCTCATACTTACTTCCTCAAAACTCGGTTTAAAACTCAATGATTATAAATAGAATTTCAAAAATAACCATGAACTCAAGAACTTAAATCAACTTATCTCAAGAATACTAAAATCTTGGGGGGTAGAATCCTAGATTACTGTTTTATTGATTTGAAAGTAGATGTAGGGAGTGAGGACAAACTACTCCAACACTATGATAGCGTTACATATCTGGAAGAACAGGGTTCTTGAAGAATCTTAAAGAAGAACTTGATTAGAAGCCTTGAAATCCTAGCTTGAAGGTAAGCAATCAAGAAAACCTTTCTTGAGATTCATAAATTAGTTTCTTGAAATCTATATGGCCAAGAATTATTATTTTCATTAGGGTTTTGCCCTAGGGTTTAAGAGAGAAGAGAATGATGGATTAAAGGATGAAAATCTGATTGTTTTGAGTCTTTAATTAGTCAAGAAATTCGTGTAGGGTGTTCTTGGAGGTAAAAAACAAAAATGACCCTTTTTAATGTTTTCCCGTCGGCTAATTCGTAATAGTATTGTATAAGTTAATAAAATAGTCATAACCTTTTACTCAGATGGATTGACACGAAATTGGCGGCATTGGAAAGTAGATGCAAATACCTTTAATTGGATAGGTTATGGCTCACGTAACTCTTTATATTCTAAGAGATATGATCCTTTGAAGTTGACTCAAATAGAATCTTACATCAAAACTTAATTGATAAGGAAACTTAAAGAACACTTATCAAGAACTCATCAAGAACTTAAATCCTTAAATTTTAATAACGAAATTACATTGAATAAATCATGATTGTCGTGTGGATGAATGAACCCAACACTATGGAAGCTCACATACCTCAAAAAACTAGGTTCTTGGCGAAATCTTGAATTTCTTAAACGAACACTTGAAACTTTGAACTTTTTCTCCTCTTGAATCTTCTCTCTAAAACCCTAAACGCTTTTAGGGATGAATGAAACTAATTCTACTCATTTTAGACTCTTAAAACCTTACTAAAAACGCTTAAATCCGATTGGGTAAGGAAAAGACCAAAATACCCCTCATATTTTTGGGTAACTTTCCTTAATTGGATAGCCCGACTTCAAAGGGGAATATCTCCCTCATACGAGCTCGAAATTTAGCAAACTTAGTGGTGTTGGAAATATAATCCGAAGACCTTTAATTGGAGATCTTATGGGCCACTTAACTCATTCTGTACTGAAGGTTATGGTCATTTTAAGTTGACTCAAAACTTAGAAGAACCTAGGAATGACTTGAATGATTTCTCTTTAATTCTTTTAGGAACTCAAGGTGCTATATCTAGTGATCTTAATACTCAAGAAATTTTAAATTCCTCGGTAAAATCCTACTCACAACAAAGTATGGTTTGAGTCTTAGTTCAAATTTTTTTCTCGGGTGTTACATGTCAGAAGTAAGCCTCTATTCACTACAAATGCTGGGACATGCCCCAGCTACATCTAGAAAGTACTGAAACTAAAGACTAAAAGCAAAGAAAGATAATCATGTCACTCATCCTCGAAGAATGAGGACTCACTATTGATGCTGCTAAATTGAAGATCGAGAATCGATCTATGCGTGATATGGAAACTGAGAACCTAAACCTACATCATGAGAAGATGTAGTGCAGAGTATGCGTCAGTACTTGAAAGGTACTGAGAATCCAGGATAAAGTAAAGTTGAAAAATAACATAACTGAACCAAAGCATAATTTCTGAGCAATGATAAAAGATAAACATGATACTAAACTGAAAACGTTGAATCATAAACTACCGAATGCAATTACCAAGTTTATAACATGCTGAGACAGAAATCTGATTGTAACTAATAACATGTTCAATGCAATAGAATCTAACTGAACTATGGGAGCTACTAATAACTGATATAAAACCACATGAGATAAATGTGGAGTCTGATGTATACGCCCCATCGAGAGGACCTAATATACCCTGACAGAGGTATAGAGGCATGACTGGTGTGATCACTAAAATTATTCCCACATAGGGGACTTACAACCTATCGGGCACGTAGTTTTAGGACTTGCGGGTGACTGACCCTAGTCCACTCGGTATTAAGCCTCTTCTAATTGATTATGTAATTTAGAAATTTATAACTGAAATACTGTAATACTAGATAGCTCAAAATACTGACATGCTAACTGAAAATGCAACATTAATATACTGATAATGAAACATTTATAACTGGAGCGTGTATAACTGAATAAACTTACATATCATGTGCAATTAATGAACTAAATGAACTACATAGCTAGGGTTTTGAATTTATGAAGGATTTTTTACCAAACTATACTAAAATCATGAAAATATGATTCGGAACATTACAGTAACTAATTTATACTGATCTGCTGATATTCTAGAAACCTTAAGTCTAGATAATATTAAGGGAATTAAGAATCTGACTGAATTCTAGGGACCTAATGAGCGAAAGGAACCCACTACTGAAATCCCACATACCTGGTGAAGAATTCTATGGAGAAATCTTTCGATTTTGGGGTTGAAACTGATAAAAACCTGTTGCATTCTTAGACTAGGGCTTGGTCGACTCTTTCTCCTTCTGCATTCTAATTTTCTAAGTTTTTGGTAAATAACTGATTAGGTTAGGTTCTAATTAGTTTACTAGGCTAAAGTTGACCAAAATCACATAGTTTAGGGGTTAAATGACGTAGTTTAGGTGTCCAACGCATAGGGGAAAAGACCAAATGACCCCTGACTTAAAATCTGTTAAAGCCACCTACGGACGGATTGAAGGTCCGTGGACTGATCCACGATCCGTCCTGTCAATCTGTCAATTGACTTCAGAGACTAGGTTCTGAGGGGTCCTGAGGGTCTTGACCTATGGACGGAACAACGGTCCGTCGACTGATCCACGATCCGTCATGGCCGACCGTCGATTAACTTCAGAGACCAGGTTCTGAGGGGTCCTGAGGGTCTTGACCTACGGACGGATCGACGATCTGTGGACTGATCCACGATCTATCATGTTCGACTGTGGGTCATGCCTTAGAATTGTTTTTGTCTGAGTTTCTGGGGAGGATTGTAGGTGGCCATCCACGGACCACCAGAACGGGTCGTGGGTCACCCTACGGTTCGTTGGTGGCACCTGAAACTTCTGGAATTCTGCATTCTGGTATGTCTAGGATACGGGGTGTTACATTATCTCCCCCTTAGGAACATTCGTCCTCGAATGAAGACTAAACTAGCTGGTAATGGGGGAAAAGCTACAAGACCTACCAATAAACACTGGGAACTGATTTCTGACTAAACTAAGTTCCAATGACATGCAAATACGCTGAAAAATGCAAGTACAAACTGAAGGAACATGATACTAAGACTGAATATACGCATGAATGACTGAAAAACTGAAGAGGAACTATTACCTCAAGCTGGAATGGAATCGAAAGGAAAGAGGTGAGGATACTTGACCTTTATGGCTACTTCTGCTTCCCAAGTAGCTCCCTCTACGGAATGACTCATCCACAAAACCTTAACTGAAGCAACTTCTTTTTTTCTCAACCTTCTAACATGATGATCAAGAATCTCAACTGGCACATCCTCATAAGTGAGACTATCTTTCACAGCCACACTTTCTAAAGGTACTATAGATGTTGGATCACCCACACACTTCTTCAACAACGAAATGTGAAAAACCAGATGCACTGCCGCTAGTTCTACTGAAAACTCTAACTCATAAGCCACTTTACTAAATCTTTTCAAGATCTTGTAAGGGCCTACATATCTAGGTTGAGCTTTCCTTTTTTGCCAAATATCATAACCCCCTTCATAGGCGACACTTTTAGGAAAACCTAATCATCAACCTAAAACTCTAATTCCCTTCTCCTTACATCTCCATAAAACTTCTGGCAACTATGGGATGTCTTAAGTCTATCTCTAATGAGTTGCACTTTCTTCATAGCATCATGAACTGAATCTAGCCCTATCAAGGCTTCTTCACCTACTTTAAACCAACCAACTGGAGATCTACATCTACGCCCATACAATACCTTAAAAGGGGCCATCTGAATATTGGAATAGTAGTTATTATCGTACGCGAACTCTATAAGAGGGAGGTGATCATCCTAAATACCCTTGAAGTCGATCACACAAGCTCTGAACATGTCCTCTAAGGTATGAATGGTACGCTCTGCCTGACCATCCGTCGGTGGATGAAATGTTGTGCTAAGATTAACCTGAGTACCAAGACCTTTCTGAAATGACTTCCAGAAAGGAGAGGTAAACTGAGGACCTCTATCTCAGATGATAGACAAAGGTACCTAATGCAACCTAACTATTACATTAATGTAAATCTTGGCATAGTCCTCCATCGAATTTGTAGTCTTAACAGCCAAAAATTGCTCCGACTTAGTGACTATATCAACTATCACCGAAATGGAGTCATGTTGTCTGCGAGTACGAGGTAATCATGTAATGAAGTTCGTGTTGATCACTTCCCACTTCCGAGTAGGAATGTTGATCTCTTGATTCATACCTCCTGGTTTCTGATGTTCTACTTTCTCTTGCTGGCAATTTGGGCACTTAGCCACAAAATCTACTATATCCCTCTTCATGCCATTCCACCAAAAGACTTCCCGCAGATCATGGTACATCTTAGTGGCGCCTGGATGAATAGAATATCTTGAATTATGGGCTTCTACAAGAATTTTCTGCCTCAACTAACCCACATTAGGAACACATAATCGACCTTGATGGCGAAGCACTCCATCTCCCCTTTGGGATAAAACCTCAACTCTTTGTTGATGGATTGCACCCTTTAGTTGAAGCAATATCGGATCACTGTCTTGATTTCCCTTAACCTCCACTGCCAATGAAGATTCTGACCCATTCTGAATTGTTACACCACAATCTCATATGCTCATAAGGTGAACTCCAAAGCGAGCAAGCCTACAAACCTCCTTCGCTAGTTCTTTTCTTTCTTCTTCAAAATGCTCTACAAGTCCCATATATAGTCAGCTAAGATCATCTGCTACTACATTGGCCTTACCCGGATGGTAATGGACACTCATATCATAATCCTTGAGGAACTTAAGCCATCTCCTCTGGAGAAGATTCAACTCTTTGTGGGTGACCACATATTGAAGGCTCTTATGGTCTGTGAGCACATCTACATGAATACCATACAAGTAATGTCATCAAATCTTAAGTGTAAACACTACTGCTGCAAGCTCGAGGTCATGAGTTAGATAGTTTTTCTCATGCACCTTAAGTTGTCTAGAAGCATAACCTATAACCTTACCTCGTTGCATCAACACACAACCTAGGCCGACTCTGGATGCATCACAATAGATAACATAACCGTCTGAACCCTCTGGTAGAGTCAAAACAGGAGCTGTAGTCAACCTAGTTTTAAATTTTGTAAAGCTTTTCTCACAATCATCTGACCACAGAAACTTGACCTTTTTCTGAGTCAACTTAGTCAATGGAGAGGCTATGGATGAAAATCCTTTCACGAAAATTCTGTAATAACCAGCCAAACCCAAGAAACTTCTGATATATGTAGGACGGGTAGGTCTAGGCCATTGTTTCACTGCTTTTATTTTATGAGAATCCACTCGGATCCCTTCGCTAGACACAATATGCCCAAGGAAAGCAACTAATTGCAACCAAAACTTGCATTTGCTAAACTTAGCAAATAATTGGCGATCTTTGAGAGTTTGCAGGACAACCTTCAAATGATTCATATTTTCTTCCTCATTCCTATAGTAAATGAGGATATCATCAATAAAGATGATAACGAACAAGTCGAAATATTACTTGAACACTCTCTTCATCAAATCCATGAAATCTGCAATAGCATTGGTTAGTACAAATGACATAACTATAAATCCATAATGTCCATACCGAGTTTCGAAGACTGTTTTTGGGATGTCACTGTTGACTCTGACTTGATGATAACCGGATCTGAGGTCTATCTTTGAGAAACGACTAGCACCTTGAAGTTGGTCAAACAAGTCATCAATCCTGGGGATAGGGTTTTTCAACTGTCTATAATCAATGCCCATCCTGAGAAAACCATATTTCTTCTTCATGAACAACACAAGTGCACCCCATGGGGAAATAGTAGGCTTGATGAACCCCTTATCTAGAAGGTCCTTTAACTGCTCTTTCAATGCTTTAAGCTCAACTGGAACCATTTTGTAAGGAGAAATAGAAATAGGTTGGGTATTTGGAAGGAGATCAATTCCGAAATTGATTTCCCTTTCGGGAGGAATTCTGGGAAGATCTTCTGGAAACACTTCTGGAAACTCATTAACTACTAGAACTGACTCAAGAATTGGGGTTTCAGAGCTTAAATCCTTAACCCGAACTAGATGATATACACAACCCTTAGAAATCATTTTTCTGGCCTTAAGGTAAGAAATGAATCGACCCATAGGCGCTACGCTACTACCCTTCCATTCTAAGATTGGTTCATTTGGAAATTGAAAAAAAGAACAATCCTAGTCCTACACTCGACTGATATATAATAGGAATGTAACCAATCCATGCCTAGAATGACATCGAAGTCCACCATTTCTAAATCTACAAGATATGCTGAGGAGACTTTATGGGAGATTGTGACAGGGAAATTTTTGTATACCCGCCTAAGAATAACTAGGTCACCGACTGGAGTAGAGACTGAGAAGGGTTCTAAAAGAGTTTCTGGACTAACATCGAATTTGACTGCTATATAAGGAGTTACAAAGGAAAGAGTAGCCCCTGGATCTAACAAAGTATAAACATCTAGATTAAAGACTCGTAACATACTAGTGACCACATCAGGAAAATCTTCCTGATCCCGGCGAGCATGAAGAGCATGCAACCTATTTTGCGTTGTCTACCACTTGTACCAGATGAGTTACCCTTTTGAGTCGAGCGATCTGCTGGTGCTACTGAAGTTGTAGACTGAGCTCTACTATTATTGCATCATTGACCCTGTTTAGTAGAAGGACAATCTCTCAACTTGTGACCAGACTGACTGCACCCAAAGCATCCTTCCTTTCCTGCAAAACACTCACCCGGATGGTTCTTACCACACTTAGGACAAGTTGGGTAAGTTCTGGTGCCTGAAATGCTACCTTGAGACTTAGAGCTTGTTGCCCTACCTTTCTGATCATTTCGGAACTTGGAGGATGGAACACTAGCTTATGAAGGTGCTGGAGCTAAAGACTTCTGTTGAAACTGCGACTGATTTCCACCACCCGATTTTTGTTGAAAATAATCATAGTTGTTTTTTCTAGCCTTCTTATTCTCCTTAGCATATTCCCTAATCTTATCTCCCTCAACCTGCTGAGCATGAGTCATGAGCCTAGAGATGTTCATATTTTCTAGCAACATAGCATTCCTACACTCTATTTTCACTAAGTTTGACACTCCATACATAAACTTGTTCATTTCAGCTTTGGAATAAGAAACCATGTGAGGAGCATACCTGGAGAGTTGGTTGAACTTGAGTCCATACTCTTGGACTGTCATGTTACCTTCCCTCAAGTTCATAAACGCCTGAGCTTTTGCCTCCCTCAACTCTCTTGTGAAGAACCTGTCCAGAAAGGTCTCACTAAAGCATTCCCAAGTGATAGGAGCTGCATTTGTACCCCTGTTCTCTTTCCACTGAGTATACCATATATGAGCCACATCCTTAAGTTGGCAAGATGCCAACTCAACCTGATCATTCCCAGTTACCTGCATCACTTCAAAGATCTTCTTAACCTCTTTAATGAAGTTATGTTGCCCCTCATAAACTTGCGACCCAAAAAACTCAGGCAGATTCATCCTAACAAAATCACGAAATCTAGCTGCTACTGATCCACCATCGCTATTAGTAAGAACTGGAACGTGTTGATTGTTTTGGTTGGTCAAACTCTGAACCAAAAGCTGAATCGCATTCTAAAACTCTGTGTTTGAAACCTCTTGGTCTGGGACTAGAGGAACATTGTTAGCGAAGGGCCAAGGAGTGGCCATAGGGTGTAACTGTGAAGGATGTGAATGAATTAAATTACCTTCACACTGATGATCTTTGTTCACAAAGCGAAAGCTATCCCATTCGATTGTAAGCCATTAATACACTACTCGAAGTATCATTTATATCAAGAACATATCCATTCATGTGTGATCCACATATCTTAGCATGTATTTCATTCATAATTTTCTCGTCTTCTTCAATATCCACACATCTCAACAAATTTTGATTTAGGGTTCGTTTATATTAAATTTCCCGCTAAAAAGGAAACTACTAGCCAGGCGCTTAATAGTTTTTTCTAGATTCTAGTAGCATGTTCTGGATATTTTTTGTCTGCAAGAAAGTGCTTTATGTCTAGGTACCATTTCTCACCATATGGCTCAACTTCAATTGTGTTAGAATAGTAGTGTTGGTCATGAACTTGAATTTCCAAAGGAGTGATGCAAGTGTTGCTAGGATATGGAAGCATTGAGGCCAAAGTTGTCAGGGCATCAGTCTATTCATTATGAAACCTTGGGATATATCTAAACTCGATGAACTTAAACATTTTTCTGAGGTCTTCCACACATTGTTTGTATGGAAAAAGCTTGAGGTCTTTAGTTTCCCATTCGCCTTGAGCTTGCCGAATAAGCAAATCGGAATCTACCAACACAATCAATTCTTATACTTCCAAATCTATTTTCATATTTAGACCAATGATTCATGCTTCATCATTTGATGTGTCATTTGTATAGAAGAAACGAAGTCGAGCTTTTGCAGGGTAATGCTGCCCTGTGGGCGATATGATAATCGCTCCAGTCCTTGTGCCTTTTGTATTAATTGTTCCATCAAAGCATAATTTCTATCGTGAATAGCTAATTTTTGACATATTTAATTGTATTTTTATTTGTATTTTTTTTATTTTTAATGTTTTTTTTTTATTGTCTTTCTATTTTAAAAAAATTAATTAGCCCAAAGGACTCAATTTTGATTGAAGTGGGCTAATTTGAATTCAATTATAACAACCTAATCAATTTTAAATCTAGTCCAATAACTATGACTCAAATTTTAATCTCCACCATTCATATTTTTTTTATCCAATGACCCTTTTTTGACCCTATCATAATACAAATCACCTCAAAAATCATATTTTGGCCCTATTATTTTTTTAATTTGTGCTCTCTCCCCTTTATTTCCAACCAATACTGCAGAATGACTGAATACTAATCATCACTTTCTTTTTAGATTTATGGAGTTCCGGTCATGTTCATTTTATACTACTTACATAAACGTGTAGAGCTTTTCAATGACTATCTTTTGATATAAATTTCATGTCAAAACTTCATCGAATAATTTTACGGGGAATTTTTTTTTTCGCGACCTCCATTTACCCCCAAAATCTATATCAATATTCTCGTCCTCTCATCCCCTATCCATATCCGTCACTATCACAATTGTTTCAATCATAGAAGTTATTAGTGCCGGATTATGACTATTTTTGTTAGATTTTTTTAAAAGATTTAGTTTGCTAGTTTGTTAGAATTATTTTTTTTTTTAAATTATATTTTATTTATTTTATAGTGTTTGATCTTCAAAATATATTAGATGTTTGAATTTTGTGTTAATGAGCTGATTTAATTTTTAATCTTGGGTCTTAATTATTAGAATCAAATGGGTTCTACATAATACGTCTATTTTTTAATTTTTAGATGTTTCGTTTAGCTTTTATTCAATTAATGAATAAAAGAAGATGAGACTCTCAAAAGGGCATTACAGTGTTTTTCAATTAATCTTCTCTTGGAAGAAGAAAAAAAAGAAAAAAAATATAGTGGTCATCTTGGGTGGTACATTGGCATGACAAAGGGCCTTATGCACACATTGACTCTTAAATTTTCAAGAAAGAGGCGGGTGATTCATCTTCTCCACCTATTTAACACCCCCTTTTTTAATTTGACAAAGCTATCAAACTGCAAAAACAATCTATCTATTATTGGTTTGCGGAATACCAGCAAGGCTTCTCTCTGAGAGAATATCCACAAACATACTGAATTACTAATACCCAAGAAAAAATCATTTCGTCAGTCTACTCGAGTAACCATGTATAAAAAGAATACTTACCCCAATCTACCTTGCCGCCTCAGTTACAAAACATCCATCTTTTCTCTTACAAGTCACAGTCCACATTTTGCCTCGATCAACTCTTCATATCTCCAGTATGAGGAGTTTGGTTCTGTCAATGGCAAAGGAAAATCACCAATTAAGAATTGATTGAATCTTAGATGAAATAAGAGAAATAGCATATAAGGGATAACAAACAACAATATATCAAATTGGTGATGAAGTTGAAGTTGCAAGTCAAGTATTAGGGTTCATAGGTTCTTACTTACATTCAACTATTCTTTATCATGTTGGCGCTTTTTGTTACAAAGTCCAATACAAGATTCTCGTGACTGATGATTAAACATACTCAAAGCAATATTCAAATAAAGAAATCTACTATAATAGACGTTAATATTCAAATAATATAATTTCAACCAAACATAATAAGAATATTTTAAGTTACTACATTAGAAGAGAAATTAGTATAAATAAGGCAAGTAGATAAGAACTTGAAACATCAAACAAAAGAATATATATTTTTAAAAATCATATAGAAATCAGATTGTAGTAACTAAGAAATTTATGTTGTAACTAACTAAAATTGCATCAACAATTTCTTATTTTGGGAAATATTACTATTACTAATTTACTGTTAATTGAATTTCTAACCTTCATCCAAAAATATGAAGGCTTGACAAAGTACATCCCCTATGTAAGCCCAAAATAAACGGATACTACTTGTTATTTGCTATTTATGTAAGCCTTCATAGATTATTCTCAGACCATTTTGTTATTTTCTTCTTTTTATAGGTTTAATTTTTTAACTTATATTTCCTACTTTATCTAAAACGGAACTTGAAACTCTCATTTTAGGTGTTTTCAGCCAAAATTAATCTAGTACTATTTCTCGAAATATATTCATAATTTAAATTTAATGAGTTCAATCTTAAAGTTCTTAATATTGAATACATTATACTTCTGAATTATGTATAATGTATTGATATTAAAGGTTTTTTCTCTTGATAGATTAGTGTAGTGCATGAGATAAGACTAAGAGCCTATTTGTATAAGTTTATATCTCTTTTCTATTTAGCCAAAAAATTGAAAGTTATGGATAAGTGCTTAAAATATTTCCTTATTTAAGCTAAAACTATAGAAAAATACTTAAAAGCTATGGCTTCTCTAGTGCATAGATGGAACTCTGATAATTCTTGGAATTGCAGACATTGTATAATTTTGGAAGAAGATACTGTGTAACATCTTTTTCTGATAGGATAACGTGTTAAGAATTTGGAGCCACTTAATTAGCGCTATTGGTATTATGGGCTCTATTCTCAACTTGAAGAAGTCCATAAGGTTTTGGTGGACAGTAGAAGGTAATTATAGAGTGAAAGTAGTTTTCCAAGCTATCCTTAAATTATTTTATAGTTTCTGTGGAAGCGAATGAATATTATTATTCATGGAGGTTCCTTTTCAGAATTTATAGTGATATGGGGTATTAATGATACAATTTTAAAATTCATTCTCGTTAGATTAAAAGAGAAATGTAACAGCAACTCTTGGCCTCTTATTCTTTCAGAGTTGGAATAGTACAAACCTAAATTATCTTTTAGAATTGTTAGATGGAACCCTCATCCTCCTAATTTACGGACGTGCAACATTGATTAGGCATCTAAAAAAAGTTATGGTCCTAGTTCAATAATCTTTTGTATCAGAGATCATAGTGGTAATATGGTTGTAACACCCTTGATTCTAGACAGACCAAAATGCAGATTTTCAGAAGTTTCAGGTGCCACCTATGGACCGCAGGGTGACCCACGGATCGTAGGTGGGGTCCGTGGTTGGCCACCTGCAGCTCCCATCTCAGAACCCCAGAATTTTTCAGCAAAGTCTTGACCCATGCCTGGACCTACGGACCATAGGTTGGACCACAGTCTGTAGACCGGATCCGTGGTTCAGAATCCCCAGAACCCCAGAAAAATTCAACAAAGTCTAGAACCACGCCAGGACCTACGGACCGTAGGTGGGACCACGATCTGTGGACCATGTCCGTGGTTCATACTCCCCAGGTCCCAACCTCTGAAGATTGTCGATGACTGATTTTTGTGTAATCAAGACACAACTTCCAATTCAAGTGTTTATGATAGTACAATAGTAATATGACCCAATCAAATGGGTTGGGGTCGAGTCCCAAGGGAGCAAATTCTAAGAATTAAGAGTTAAGCGCGAATATGCTAGAGTTAACCATAGCTAAAAACATTATCAAGTAAAAACATGATAAATTAAGGGATTGACACAAGTGTCAATTATCAATGGGGGTTTTGTAGTCAATTAACAACTAAAAACAGCGAAAATAAGAAAATGCAAGTATGGAGACGGGATTCTTGGGATGTGATAGGAATATGGGATAAAACACACGATTGGATAATTGTTATTGATAGTCAATTGTTGAACATTTGTAACTAGGATAGACTTCAGTGGGGGTAAATTCTCTCTTAAGCAACTTACCCTGAATCAACTCGATTTCTCTCAAACACCGAGTTGCTGCGATTAAACTCAACCTCCGCCTTAGCCCATTCACTCTCTCGAGCTGAATGTGTGGGAAAGGCATAGGATTCACTCTCTCGAGCTGAACCCACAATGACCCAATAACCACCGGCTGTCGATTTAGTGGTCTTAGTTTTCAAACCTCTCTCTCGAGCAAGCCAAAAATACTAAGATGAAATAGTATTTGCAACTACCATTCCATTAAGTTCAAAACACAACTACTAAATGAAATCACATTTAAACAGCAAATAGACCAACAATAAGCAATACCCAACAGGAAATTTAACCCATATTCACATAATCACACCCCAAGAATTGGGGTTTTAGCTAGACATAGAAAAAAGAAAGAAAATGATACCAAATCGAAGTGACATCAACTGGGTATGATTTATATTCGCTTCAAACAAGTCTAAGATGAAGAATCTTCAATACCCACTTCTAATTTCTTGGAATTGGAAGTCTTCAAATCTTCAAAAGCTAAGCAACAATTGTCTCTACTTGAAAATTTAGAAAATAAATTGTTATCTCTCAAATTCTTCTAAATTTTCTCTCTCTGCATATGAAATAAAAATTTAAACAAGTATTTATAGGTGTCAAAGTGTGCTGGGAAGAGTCACTCGGCACAGTTAGTCGGGATCGTCGATGCACTCGGCGATCTACCCTTTAGTCTGCTTCATCGCCTTTCAGTTTTTGCCTTCAGCATCTTCGCGTTCTGTATCATTAGGCAACATAGTACTGCTTTGTTGAACTGTTCGGCGACGTGCCGACTGCTTTTTATCATCGCCGACTTGATCCTTTCCTTCAGGGCTCGGCATACTCGAACTTTGGGTGAGGTTAAGGACATTCGGCGACTCGCTTAATGCATTAGGCGATCCTCAGGCCATCTTTTCTTCATCTTTTCAACCGTTATGTTCCTTTTTGCCAAGTAGTGTCCATGCTTTGCCTCAAACTCCAAATACCTGATACTTAAGGATTTACATCAGTTATTGAGATAAAAAATGCATTTGAGGATACTAATTCTATTAAATAAAGCCCTAAATGAGTCCAAATTGTGGACTCATCAACACCCCAACTTAAACTTTAGCTTGTCCTCAAGAAAAACTCAAGTTTAGCAATTCAAAAGGGATGTCTCAAACAGCGCTAGACAAAGACTCAAGTTGTGACACACCATTATCAAAGAATCTCAAGCTCACTATACTTGTTTCAAATACAAGTTCAAGCTCAACAAAGGAAATCAAATGCCCTCACACAAAAGAATGATTCCATATTCACACAATGGTTCGCAATTTAAAGTTTCGGAATCAAATGCAACGCTCACGCTTACAAAAAAGAACATAATGCATGCTTTCACCCATAGGTTTGCCAATATTTTCCAATCAACATTCGTTTCAACTCACTCAGGATTAAAAAGGTCTTTTCAAGGCTTATAATGGAGCTGAGTGCAAAGTTATGGTCATTTAGGCTCAGTGAGTTTCATCCTAATGAAATGTGGTGCTCACAACACTTCCTTTCCTCTTTTTTCATCATTCTCATTCGTTCTCACTAGTTACCCCATTATTCATCTTCTATGGATTGTTGGGAACCCCATTTTCTTCGTACTCTCAGACTTTATTTCACAACTTTTTCATTCTTTTTCTTTATTTTCTTTTCCTTCTCTTTTTTTTTATATGGAGGGGTTCCATTTTTCTCAAAATCATGGGTAAGAAGGGGACTTTCTTGCACATCTTGATTTACCTTCTCTTTTCATCACACCCCCAACTTAGGCTTTTGGCCTAAGTTGGCTATTCAAACAAACCACAAATCATAAGGATTATGGGTAATGGGTCAAGAAAGGTAATGTTTTCATCAAGTTTCTTCAAAAGAAGGATAAGGCTCAAGGGTGGTTCAAAAGAGGTTCACACACTCACAAGGAAGTCACAAAAGATGCATATGTCAAATTAGCTCACACTCTTCGAAATTGCCTAAGATCATATCAAGAGATAGCCTTACTTAGTCGACCGGACCAATGGGGCAAATTCTTGGTGTTATCATGCATGGTTCACAGTAAGCTCATCACTCCAGGCATCGACACCAAAGTCAAACAAGACTCCACACTTTCGCTAGTGTGCAACGATCATCACAAAAGACTTTATTCGATAATTGGTTAGTCACAACGAGATGCAAAGAGTTAACATATTCTCTATGCAGCTTCATTTGGCCTCATCGTAGTCGCACATTCATGTTTGTTTGATTTTGAGCACTATTCAAGTCATTGGTATTGATCGGGACCGATACTCAAATTTACAAAAGAACAACCATATTTAACATAAACAAGAGGTGGCAAAACAAATTCGGAAGGGTCAAAAATCATTTGCAATTAAAAACAAGGGGCCATAAGCTCAAGCATCCACAAGAAGCAGTATTAACACAATTATTGATTTCAACCCAAATATATAAACAAAACCAATATCCACAAAGGTGGGCCTCACCCCACCGCAAACAAAAATCATTTGTCCTCAAATGAGAATAAACAAATCCAACAGTCAAAAATAAAGTAAGACAGAGAGGGAGGTAAAGAGAGGATCATGTCTATGCAGTCGCTCTCTCTGTCGGGGATTCAGTGCATGGTGTCACTCTGAATCTGGGCATCAGTGCCCCGTGTATCAATCTGGACTTGGGCTTCAGTGCCCGGTGTCACCTCAGAAGGACCAGCTCCACTAGACCCACCCATGGCAGTGTCTCTCAAAGATGTTTGGCGTGCAGTCTCGTACATGGAATTTTCCATATTAGCCATATCATCAAACACCTCAGCATCGTGCACTGCTATCTACTCCTCATCAGTCTCTGCATCTGACTCCTCAGCAGTCATTATCAATGAATTGAAGTCGGTAGACTTTAGATAGTCTACGTCCTTCCACCATTCTTCTACCTCGTCTTTCAAAGTCGTAACCTCGTAGGGCTCCCCCTGGCTGCTTTCACAAGCTGTGACTCTCACAGTCAACTCATCAACAGAAGTCTGGAGGGGGGTAAGTGCAGCAAGTATGGCACTCTCGATCATCCCTGGGATGGATCTCTCAAGTTGAGTCTCCCGCACATCAACTGACTGGGCCAAATGCCCCATCTTCATGATCATGGCCTAAGTGATCTTGACAGGCTAGGAGGAGGAGGAAACACCTGGGGCATGTGAAGAAGAGAAAGGGGTAGATGTAAATGAAGGCCCAGGGGCCCAAGTAGGCGAAGATGCCTCTGCAGGTAATGAGTCAACATCAACCTCTAGAGAAGTATCTTTTGGAGCTACTCTTCTCCTGTCAACCACCTCTCGTGTGTATTCGGCTTCAATATGCCGAAAGTTAGTGGAGGAAGATGGGGTGACCTCTATGTCTCTCGCAGCATCCTGTGGTAGTCCAGCACACCGGCACAGCTCAGTGAGCAGGATCGGGAATGGCAGAGACATATGTCTTTGTTTGGCTCTCATAGATATCTCTTGTGAAATCAGAAGTCCTAGGTCGATGCAACTCTTGGAAATGATGGACCCTAGGCATGTTGTCTTAGCATGGCGGAGGACATACTCGTTCTGGGATGGCATGATGGTACTGCTGATAAAGCCAAACCAGAATCGGGTAGCAATACTCAAATCCCTCTTCTCAATTGGGGTGCCCACCTCGATCCATCTCGGGGTGGTATCAGAAATCAAAGGTGTCAGCCACCCCTTCAGATCATCTAAGGACTGAGCAACAAGCAATCCCTCATACGGGTGTGTACAATGCAGATCTCTACCTAGTACAGTGTTAATGTACTCGCTACTACACCCGACCTCCTTGCCTCGAACCATGACCCCTTTTACCGGTCTGAACTCACTGGCCTTCTTCTTTCTCTTGGGAACCATTTCACCATAAGTTGTGTAAAACACACGGACCCAATAAGGTATATAGGGGTCTCAGGGCCTAGTGAACTGCTTGAATCTGTGGAAGTTGAGGGTCTCCCTCACATCTGAATACTTCCCCTTTAAGCCATCTGTCGAAAGTAGCTTCTCCTTGAGGATGGTTCATAAACCATCACCTGTCAATCTGTTTAGAAGCCTGAGAGGAGGAACGACAGGAAGCATGGAGACATAGGAAAGGCCCTTTCGGTGAATCGCCGACTACTTTCAGCGAGCAAGGGTTTGTCCGCCGAAAGTTACAGTGCATCAAGGGTTCATGGGTGCAGACAAAGAGCGATCAAAAATACTTTAGGCGAGTGGCCGAGTGCTTTTGGCGACCTCAGGCTTCTTGCCGAAAGTTACAGAAACCAACAACACATATAGCATGAATTTAAAGGTGAGATGGGGACATTAGGTGAACCACTGAGTAGTTCAGCGAGCTCGACCTAGCTCGCCAAACGGCCCAAAGTGCCTATTTTGAACCTAACTTATCGAATTCAACCCCACAACCCCTGAAAACAAAATCAAAGCATGCACTAGTACAATTAAGCTCAGACCCATAAAACCCATTGCCCCGGAATACTCATACTTCTCCCATTTTGCCAAATTTGGCCATTTGACGAGTTTTTCCCTTAAGAATGGTGTCACCCACTCCATCATTGTGCAATTTACGCCATTTAGCACAAACACATGCTACTCAAGCTTCACCCAATAAATCTAACTAACATATAAGCATACCCCCACTAAATTTAACTCAACTTAAGGCGCCAAGTTACGGGCATTCGACGATCAAAACAAGACGGGCAAAATTATCAAATTACAATCGGAATTTAAACATTATAATCCTATCAGAGAGTCTCAGCACATGACAATACGATAATATAATTGCAAATGAGTACAAAATTTTTGCAAGTAAACTCGGGGTTCGATAAACCAACCTTTTGTGCCGATTAAATTAATTTGAAAAGCTAGGCGGCAATGAAATCCAAAGTTCGAGCACTAATTAACAACCAAAATACTTAAGGAATGCAAAAATATTGAAAGTACTAACTTGGTATGAGTTTGTGAAGTTTAAAAGCAAGAGAAAGTGAAGAATTTGAAACTTTAAAACCTTTGGCCATAAATAAACATCCAGTTCGCGTCCATTCGGCGACATTAGTCGAAATCGCCGATCCACTCAGCGATGCGCCGAGTGGTCACTTACCTCGCTGAGGTTTACAGGACCTTTAATCAGAGTGAGGGTCCAAACGGTGGCCTTCATCGAGATCGCCGACCTAGTCGGCACTCGCCATATTGCTCCTGGGTTCGCCAAATTTTACACGCTCCAAGTTAAAATTTTGTTAAGCCAAATGGTGGATAAAATCGAGCACGCCGACCTCTTCGGCGATGCGCTGGATGGAACATTCGCTAGCCAACCTGCACCTATCAAACACTTTTCACACTCAAACCTACAAAATCAACACACCATTATTTACAAAAACAAAACTAAAGCATTTAAGGGTTATGGGTTGCCTCCCAAACAGCGCCTTAGTTAATATCGTGTCACGACACAAGTCACCATTCAAACCTCATTGTCGGGGTGAGCTCTAGTATCACTAGGCAACCCCTCTTGGAGCTGTGAGTAGAGACAAGATAGCATCTGACCTATTTGGGCATCTTGTAGCTCAATGATCATGGAAGGGGAAGTCATCATTTGATTCAGCATTTCGACGTTCTCTTTTATCTCATTCAACACTCTATCTTGTTCCTTGATTTTGTGTAGAATGAGTGAGAGGACCTATCCATTTTGTCCACCCTCTTGTTGCTTCATGTTTTTACACTTGCAAGGGGGAAGGTACTTACTTTTCTTGTTGGAACTTGTTTCCAACTTCATTACTCTTTTGGACAGATCATCCAATTCAGTTGACAAGGCGGCCCATTCTTGGCATTTTTTTGTTTTCTTGTTGACTTTAACCAAGCCATCAAGACGCTTGACTACTACTCCATAGGGTTGTTTTGTTAAACAACCTGCAAACAGTTGATCGACCGCGCTTCTATTCTTGGGACCAAGCCCTCTATAAAAGCATTCCAGCAACAATTTGTCTGGCAGTCCCTGATTCGGGCATTGATGTAGTAATTCCTTAAACCTTGGCCACATATCATGGATAGCCTCGCCTTCCAATTGCTGGAACGTTAGAAGGTTATCCCTAAGATTCAACAACCTCAACAAGGGGTGATCCAGTTGGTTAATGTTTTCACCCTTTACACTCATTTTTCCTGTTTCAACACAAACAAGCAAAACAAAACTACAAATTACGTAAGTAAACTACGACTAACAAAAGTGAAATTCGACCTAACTCGAAGTTCTCAAGCAACACCACTCCCCGGCAGCGGCACCATTTTGATGTTTGCGTAAACAAGACACAACTTCCAATCAAGTGTCTACGATCGTGCAATAGTAATATAACCCAACCGAATGGGTTGGGGTCGAGTCCCAAGGGAGCGGTTTCGGAGAATTAAGAGTTAAGCACGAATATGCTAGAGTTAACCATAACTAAAAACATTATCGAGTAAAAACATGATAAATTAAAGGGTTGCGCAAGTGTCAATTATCAATGGGGGGTTTGTAGTCAATTAACAACTAAACACTACGAAAATAAGAAAATGCAAGTATGGAGATGGGATTCTTGGAATGTGATAGGAATATGGGATAAACTACGTGATCGGATAATTGTTATTGATAGTCAATTGCTGAACATTTGTAACTAGGCTAGAATTTAGTGGCGGTAAGTTCTCTCTCGAGCAACTTACCCCGAATCAACTCGATTTCTCTCGAACACCGAGTTGCCTCGATTAAGCACAGCCTCCACTTAAGCCCATTCACTCTCTCGAGCTGAATGTGTGGGAAAAGGCGCCTAGGATTCACTCTCTCGAGTTGAACCCACAATGACCCAATAACCACCGGCTGTCGATTTAGTAGTCTTAGTTTTCAAACCTCTCTCTCGAGCAAGCCAAAAATACTAAGATGAAATCGTATTTGCAACTACCATTCCATTAATTTCAAACACAACTACTAAACGAAATCACATTTAAACAGCAAATAGACCAACAATAAGCAATACCCAACAGGAAATTTAACCCATATTCACATAATCTCACCCCAAGAATTGGGGTTTTAGATAGACATAGAAAAAGGAAGAAAAGGACACCAAATCGAAGTGACATCAACTGGGTATGATTTATATTCGCTTCAAACGAGTCTAAGATGAAGAATCTTCATCACCCACTTCCAATTTCTTGGAATTGGAAGTCTTCAAATCTTCAAAAGCTAAGCAAAAATTGACTCTACTTGAAAACTTAGAAAATATAATGTTATCTCTAAAATTATTCTAAATTTTCTCTCTCTGCATACTAAAATAAAAATTTAAAAAAGTATTTTATAGGTGTCAAAAAGTGTGTTGCGAAGGGTCACTCAGCGCAATTAGTCGGGATCACCGATGCACTTGGCGATCCATCATTTGGTATGCGTCATCGCCTTTCAGCTTTTGCCTTCAGCATCTTCGCGTTCTGTATCATTGGGTGACATAGTACTACTTCACGAAACTATTCGGCGACGCGCCGACTACTCCTCTTCATCGCCGACTTAATCGTTTCCTTCAAGGTTCTGCACACTAAAACTTTGGGCAAGGTTAAGGCTATTCGACGACTCGCCTAATGTATTAGGCGATCCTCAGACCTTCTTTTCTTCGTCTTTTTAGCCATTTTGTTCCTTTTTGCCAAGTAGTGTCCATGCTTTGCCTCAAACTCCAAATACCTTAAACTTAAAGATTTACATCAGTTATTGAGAAAATATATGCATTTGAGGACACTAATTCTATTAAAATAAAGCCCTAAATGAGTCCAAACGTGGACTCATCAATGACTAACCAGAACGGACCATAGCTGGGACCATGGTCCGTGGACCAGGTTCGTAAGTTGGTCCCAACAGCTTTTAAGTTAGGTCATTTTGGTCTTTTCCCTATGCATTGGACACCTAAACTACGTAGTTTTGGTCAGTTTTAGCCTAGTAACTATGTTAGAACCTACCCTAGTCAAGTCATTCTCCAAAGTTCATCCAATTAGAATGAAAAGAGGAGGAAGCAGTCGAGCAGCCATAGTCCAAGAACACAACACGGTTTCGTCTTCTCCTACGTCGAAATCGAAATATTTCTTTGTGAAACTCAACACCAGATGTGTGGAATTTCACTAGTGGGTTCTTTTCACCCATTAGTTCCCTAGAATTCAGTCAGTTTCTTGATTCTCTACAACATGTTAGACCTAGGGTTAAACGAATTTTAGAATATATGTTGTGATTCAGTTGTTAGACTAATCCAAATAAAATTATCAATGTTTTCGTGGAATTGATGCTTAGTTCTTGCTTGAAACTCAGAACCCTAGTTGTGTAGATTCGTTTAGTTCATGAATTACACTTGCTAGGTCAGATTACTCAGATATACATGCCTCAGTTAAGAATGTTTCATTATCAGTACATTAATGATGCATTTTCAGTCAGCATTTTAGAACATCAAGCTATACAGTTTATTTCAGTTATATTGTATTATATGCATTCTATTGGGAGTAACTTAAATACCAAGTTGGACTAGGGTCAGTCACCCTCATAGTCCCAGAACTACGTGCCCCCGTAGGTAAGTCCCCTATGTGGGCATTATACTTAGTGATCACGTCAATCATGTCTCTATACCCTTGGCAAGGTATATTAGGTCCTCTCGATGAGGTGCATACATCGAAATCCATATTTAGCTCATGTGGTTTTATGTCGGTTATTAGTAACTCCCACAGACAGATTCTAGTGTATTGACTAGGTTATCAGTTACAGTTCTCTTTGTTCAGTTATATGTTTTATTCATATTTATTCTATCATGCATGCTCACTACCTTTCAAGTACTGACGCATACTCTGCGCTACATCTTTTCGTGATGTAGGTTCAGGTCCTCAGCTTTCAGATCACCCAAAGATCGGTTCCCGGTCTTCAGTTCAACAGCTTCAGTGGTGAGTCCTCATATTTCGAGGACAATAGACATTCTTCTATATTTAGTCTTTTCTTTTCATTTTACAGTATTTGCTAGAGTTAGTTGGGGCATGTCCCAGCATCTCTAGTCAGTTAGAGGCTTTATTTCAGGCATAGTTAGATTTAGCTTCAGTGATTGAGTTTTATTTTAGTATCTTAAAATCTTCTCAGATATATATATATATATATATATATATATATATATAGACAGTATTGGGTATTCCCATCATTTCAATTTATCTTATGTTTTAAACCGTACAGTATTTCTTGTTTCAGTTTATCTTTTAAGTATGCTTATAATATGCCAGCAAGGTTAGCTTGGGATCACTCGTGATCCAAAGTCCCGTGTCTATGCCCTGCGGGTAGCTTCATGCATGATAAACTTTGTATCAGAGCATTAGGTTTAAGTGTCCTAGGATGTCTGAAAAGCCGCACTAAGTAGCAACCTTTTCATGGGTGTGAAGTGCACCACATCTAATGAGAGGGAGGCTAAAAAGTGTTTTAGGAAAACTTCACATTCTTGATATTCTTATAGTACGTTGGTATGATCTCTCCTTCTAATCCATCTTTATGTGTTTTCAGATATGCCTCCTTGTAGAACTTACGAAAGGAATGCTAATGCACGCAACACTAATGCAGCTCCTCCCGTCCCAGATTAGGAAGTTTCTAATGTATAGTTTCGAAACGCCATTCAGCTTTTGGCTCAGAGTGTGACCAACCAGAACAATCAGCAGGCCCCAGTCCCTAATAACACTAATATTAGGTCTCTGCAGCTGAAGTTTGGGATTTTGTTAGGATGAACCCACCTAAGTTTCTAGGGTTGCAGTTTGTTGAGGATCCACAGAACTTCATTAATGAGGTCAAGAAAATCTTTGGAGTGATGCAAGTGACTGGAAACGATAGGGTAGAGTTGGCATCCTACCGGCTTAAGGATGTAGCTCACATCTGGTTTACTCAATGGAAAGAAAACAGGGGTACGGATGCAGTTTCTATCACTTGGGAGTGTTTTAGTGAGACTTTTCTTGAATTTGAGGCAATGTAGCATGTCAGTCCAAGAGTACGAACTCAAGTTCATCTAACTCTTCAGGTATGCTCTTCACATAGTTGTTGATCCAAGGGCACAAATGAATTAGTTTCTGTATGGGGTGTCCGACTTAGTGAAAATAGAGTCAGAAATGCTATGTGGCTGGAAAATATGAAATCTCTAGGCTTATGACCCATGCTCAGTAGGTTGAGGGAGATAAGCTTAGGGAAAATGCTAAGGATAATAAGAAGGCTAGGATAGGAAACTATGAGTATTTTCAGCAAAAATCAGGTGGTGGAAATTGCTCTCAGTTTCGGCAGAAATCTTCAGATCCAGCACCTTCATCCGCTAGTGCTCCATCCTCCAGGTTTCAATAGGATCAAAAAGGTAGGGCATCAGGCTCTAAGTCTCAGGGGAGTGTTTCAGGTATTAGGACCTGCCCAACTTGTCCTAAGTGTGGTAAAAACCATCCGGGCGAGTGTCTTGCAAGGAAGGAAGGATGTTTTGGGTGTGGTCAGACTGGTCATAGGTGGGGTCCGTGGTTGGCCACCGGCAACTCCCTTCCCAAAACCTCAAAATTAGTCAGCCAAGTCTTGACCCAGGCCAAGACCTACGGACCAGTATGGGACCACGGTCCGTGGACCAGGTCCATGGTTCAGACTCCCCAGAACCCTAGGAAAATTCAGCAAAGTCCAGGACCTACGGACCGTAGGTAAGACCACGGTCCGTGGACTAGGTTCGTGGTTCAGACTCCCCAGGTCCCAGACTCTTGAGCTAGTCAATGACTGACCAAGATGGACCGTAGTTGGGACCACGGGCCGTGGACGAGGTCCATCAGTTGGTCCCGACAGCTTTTAAGTCAGGGTCATTTTGGTCTTTTCACTATGTATTGGACACCTAAACTACGTCGTTTAAGCCTTAAACTACGTAGTTTTGGTCAGTTTTAACCTAGCAACTAAGTTAGAACCTACCCTAGTCAAGTCATTCTCCAAAATTCATCCATTTAGAACGAAAAGAGAATAAAGCAGTCGAGCAGTGCTACTCCAAGAACGCAGAAAGGTTTCGTCTGTTCCAGCCCCGAAATCGAAATATTTCTCCGTGAAACTTGTCAACAGGTATATGGGTTTCTACAATTCTAGAATTTATGTTGTGATTCAGTTGTTAGACTAATCCAAATCAGATTATCATGTTTTCGTGGAATTTTTGCTTAATTCTTGATTGAAACTCAGAACCTAGTTGTGTAGATTTGTTTAGTTCATGAATTACAGTTGCTAGGTCAGATTACTCAGATATATATGCCTCAGTTAAGAATGTTTCATTATCAGTACATTAATGATGCATTTTCAGTCAGCATTTCAGAACATTGAGCTATCCAGTTTATTTCAGTTATATTGTATTTTATGCATTCTATTGGGAGTAGGCTTAAACACCTAGTTGGACTAGGGTCAGTCACCCTCATAGTCCCATAACTACATACCCCCATAGATAAGTCCCCTATGTGGGCATTATACTTAGTGATCATACCAGTTATGTCTCTATACCATTGGCAAGGTATATTGGGTCATCTCAATGGGGCACATACATCGAACTCCACATTTAGCTCATGCGGTTTTATGTCGGTTATTAGTAACTCCCAAACACAGATTCTAGTGTATTGACGAGGTTATCAGATGTAGTTCAGTATTCAGTTTCAGCATGTTATAAACTTGGTCACTATATTCAGTTAGTCCATATTCGGCATGTTTAGTATATTTATCTCAGATTATATCATTTCTTTATCACTTTGTTCAGTTATATGTTTTATGCAGCTTTATTCTAGCATGCATGCTCAGTACCTTTCGAGTACTGACGCATTAGCACTCCACTCAAATTTTGAATTTACTTCAACCTTATTTCTCCCTTTACATGATGTGCACTCATTTCAAACACCCATTCTTCTTTTTACTTATGGAATGTGATAACTATGAGCTAGCACCAACATTATGTTTTCCTTCTTAATATTCTTTCATCTGTGAATTCACTAAAGCAGTTCTCATTTTGAATCTTATGGCGCTCTATGTTGTTAGCCTCCAAATCAATTAAACAGAATGACTTTTGACTAACAACAACGGAAGAGTTTTATTCCTACTTGTAAATCACAAACCCAATTAAAGAATGTAGGAGTCGTGACAAGAGATTGCTTCCAATTCACTTTTCCCATTTTGAAATTATTTTCAACCATCGGTTGCCAATCAACAAAAAAAATAGTGGTCCCTCTTGGAAGATGTGTGACACAAGACTCAATTTAAAACTAAAACTTGACATTTTCTTAAGAAAGTCACCTCTCAATCTATTAGAAGGAAACCCCAACCTGGTTCAACTCAAAAAGACTCAAAGAAAAGAATAGGACCAAAAAACTTTTGCTCCTTGGGAAAGAATCGTGGCATAAAGGAAACCCTTGGAGTTTATTTAACTAACTACTATTCACAAAGACGATGTTGAATCGTGCGCTCATGAATTCATTGAGAGAATGAGGCCTATTGAAGTAACATAAGAGTGATCATCAAGAATGGGTAGTAATACAATAGAAAATGTAAGATCAAACTGGCTAAAATTCATGACAAACAAAAGCATGTCCGGTAAGGCATAGTTCATCATTCTATACGACTCCAACAAGGACATTTAAACCATTCCTCACAAATGCAGAGGACATAATAAAAATAAAAATTATCCATCAGTTCGGCATCAAAGCCACACATCAAAAAAGAACAATAAGAATGAAATGACCAAATAAACACCTCAACTAAAAATAAGCATTGTCCCTAATATTATCGTAATAAATTCAAAAGGGGAAATCACTTTCTGAATCACTCCTTATTATTATCTTCATCGTCAATATCACCTTCCTCATCCAAGTCATCATAGTCTATGTTGAACCTTTTCTCCGGTGTTAAGGTTCGGTTGGTTTTGAAAGAGTATATCTCATGTTTATTTCCTCAATGCGAAATCAGATGCACTCCACCTTATTGACTATGTTTGGGGAGCTTTTTATGTGTTCTTACTCTTTATTTTTCCCTTGGAATATGAGGGCTTTTGGTTATGCTTTCTCGATTGGCCCTTTGTTAAAGTTAATTTCTGCAAGAGAAGTTGTGTTGGCACACGAACAAGACATATTTTTGGTATTTCCATTTATGAAAAATAGATAAAACTAAACAAGTTAACAAAAGAAAAGGAATATGAATGAAAGAAGAATTTAAGATTTCTACTCACAGTGAAAGTGACATTAGATCAAAGGATCGCAGATGTGAAATTACACACTGTTAGTGCAAATGCAACTACAAATGGTATCCTGGTAAATATTTGTGTGAACCGGCATATCATCGGTATCTCACCAATAGAGACCTACGAGTCACAAGTGAAACACAAGTCGAGGTCAGCAAAAATTTAAATTTCATTCTTAATCGATGTTGCACCTGCGAAATGCTGGACAACCATTGTAAAGCGTCAATGCTTCACATGTGCCACTATTACCAAAAATGGTCCAATTTCAGCTCAAGCTTTCATCAATCACGTCTAATGGGTACTTAGACTTCCACGAAGTATACACATAACAATTTCAAACAAACCTTGGACATTTTTCTTAAGAAGGATGTTACCCCATCTATCATTGGAACTCATCAAGCATACAAGAAAGAAATTTAGCAATTAAGCATCTCTCATTCTCAATTTCATCCTCGCCACAAGATTATAATCACTCAAATCAATTTAACAACAATCATGAGTGTTACTCATTCATAATTTTCAGTCCAAAGGTCAAATATTTAATAATGATAGTTTTTTTACCCTTACAGTTGACTTCACCCAATCCATTATAGAGAAATTTCATGCACTACATAAATACAAATGGGCTACTCAGACGTCATCTTAACGCAAATTTTAAGCTATCTACATAGGATTTCACATGCTATTTTGTATTTCCAAGCATATTTGACTCAGATATCAATTTAAAAGTATAAAAACCCCTTTTTAATAGCACCAATTTCAATCTTAAGAAATAGTTTTTGAAGAAACTAAGCCATAACGTAAAATCATTACCACACTTTCACATTATGAAAGCCTAAAATCAGAAAAATGGTGCAACATACCAAATATTGAAGATAATGAAGAGAAAAACTAGAGAGCTTCAATGAAGCTTCGCAACTTCAACTCAATGAGCTTTACAATAGAGTATTTTGGATTTTCGAAGGGTGAGGGTTTAAAGTGATGAGAGAACACAGAAAATAGGGTTTATAAAGAAAAACATTCAATGACCCAGTCGGCCATTTTTGGAAAGTTTCGTGAATTTACCATTTTGCACCTTTCGATATCAACCCCGAGTCTTTAATGTTTAAGTTTTTGGAAAGATGGTTTTGAACTTTGATTTAATAAATAGAAAATTTGGTATGTTGTTATTTTAAAAGGCTAAGCTGCTTAAAATAGTTTTTGGAGTCTTTTGGAGTTTCGAGAGTCGAAATAGAATTATGTTGATTCCACTAGTTTCAGAATGTGAAATATGATCTGTGAGAGTTGTTAGATTCAGATTTGAAGTCTTCCTGAGGATTTGAGGTCCTAAGTTGTGAAATTGTGGAAATTTAGCCTTTTGGTTGACTTTGTTAACATTCAGGGTTTCGATGCTTGAATTTGAATTCTGAGACTTTTGTTGGATTCGGGGGATTATTTTTTAGTCCTAGGTGAGGTCTTGCATGACTTTTTGGGAGGTCCTCAGTTTTTTTTAGCCTTTAAGGCATTGAGTTCGTTTCTTGTGGTTTTCACGGATGGCAGGTCAACGAGACCTCAAATTTGTATTTGGATGATTCCATTGAGTCTGAAACATCAAGTATAATTTACTTGCACATGTGTTTTTTGTCATGGGGTTTTGAATGAATTTTGAAGGTCCTTTCGATGTTTTTGTGTTGGCTGATAATTCTGGTGTTGCAGTCTTCGCTTAAGCGGGACCTGGTCCACTTTAGTGATGGTCGCTTAATTGGGACTTGTTTCGCAAAAGAGAAACTCCTAACTTTTGCGAGATTCGCTTATGCGGGACCTAGTTCACAAAAGAGAGACCCCCGGCTTTAGCGGGACTTGCTTAAGCGAGACCTGGCCACTTTTGCAACATAAGAGGGGATGTTTTGCCTGCCATTTTCAGGGTTTAAGATCCATTTTCCATTTTTGAGCTTGGGGAACCCTTGGTGGCAATTTTTGAAAGTATTTCTTGTGCTAAATCATCTGGGTAAGCTTTTTTGATCCTAAACCTTCATTTTTATTTGGTTATTAAGGAATTCTAACATCAAAATTTGAGATTTTGATTGGTAAATGGTAAGATTTTTTACGAACACGAGTTCTTAGATAAAATAGAGATTTTGAACTGATTTTGAGTCCTTTTTCGAATTGATTTCCCCAATGAGTTCCTAAAGCCTTGAGTAAAATTTTCAAGTATTAAACTTTGGATTCAAACCATATTTTTAGAATTGGATTTTAAGTTGGTTGACCCATTTTTGAAAGTAATTTATGTGGGTATTGTTGTTTTCGGAGATTTATTATGAATATTTGATTGTTATAGATTTTGTGGCTTTGGAAGTGATTCATAAGGGAAAGACTCAACTCTTGGAGTGATTATTTGTATAATTTAAGGAAAGTGATCTCCTAAACCTTGTATTTTAGTAGATTTCATATACTTCTTTCGTTGTTTGCGTGTTAGAAGTAATGAGAATGAGGTGAAGGGTTTAATTGATCACTTGATAAATACAAATGAATAAAAAGGGGTTGAAATGAAAATGGATGTGTGATAAACATGATGATATAAATTGCCTTGTTGCAACCCTTATTGATTTATTGATGAAATGTTTTGAAAGTATGAATGTGGACTTGAATTGTATTATTGGTTATCTATTCCATGTGGTGTGATATTGCTTGTGTGCATCGATTCTTAAGCACTGTGATGAGACATGTGATGGTTTATGATGTCGAGGTCTTTGCCGGTGAGTGCAATTTTCGCCGAGGTCATTTTCAGCTAGTGATTTGATATAAAGCCAATGGAAACTGGTTACAGCTAGTGATATTGTGCCAATGGGAAATGGTTCCAGTGAGAGATTGATAATTGTGACTTGATGCATTTGATGCTTATGTGTGACTTGCTTGTTAATTATGATTGATGTACTTGCTGCGTGTGACTTATCTACTTGACATTGAGATTTACTTTTTGATTCATTTGATTGTTCATTTGTGACTATTGAATTGTGGTTATTGGACCTTGTAAGTCGTGTATTGTAAAATTGTTAGGTTGGGCTGATTTTCATGAAGGTTGTAGTTTGTGGAGGTTTGGTTGGAGTGTAAGGGGTATTCAATTTCTAGCTAGATGCCTTGTTTATTAGGTTTGGTTGAGACTCGTTAAAGGACTTGAGAGGTAGATGTTTGTCACCCCGGCGGGTGCTCTTTTCCTTTTTCCTAAAGCTTTGTTCTATTTGAGAAACACAGACTGAGACTTGTACTCATTTCTTAATTCCGCACTTTATGTATATAGTGACTTGTACACATGACAACCATAATTTTTAGGGGTTTTAATAGAATGAATTAAGTTTTTTGCTTCATCTTGTTCTTGTTTTGTATTTTCTGCATTTTCTTTTATTTTGTTGGGTTGATCCTGACTTGTCTTGGTGGGAATAAACAAGTGTCATCACATCCATTTTTGGATCGTGACAAATTGTATGAGATCCCCAATTTCATAGGTCTCACATATGTACAAGACAAGTCTAAGTAGAGTTTTGAGGATTGGTACGGAGACATCTGTACTTATCTTCAAGAGGATACAAAGAATGTTAGGAAACTTTATTTTATCCATCTTTTCTTATTGTGTATGGTTACCTTTGCTAGTGCTAAGTTGTCGCTTATTGTTTTGGCAAATGCTGAGGACCAGAGTTCTGTTTCCAGTGGTAGAGAGGAGACAGTCCCCGATCATGCTGTTGAGACCCCATCTAAGAGTAGAGGTTGGGCCCAAGCTAGAGGTCGTGCTGGTAGAGTAGCACAGGCTACAGGTCATGCCCGTAGAGCAGTACCAGCTAGAGGTTGAGCTAGAGAGGCTTCTCTTGAGCCACGGGTGGAGGTTGTTGAGGACCAGGTTCCTCCTAGTTTGGAGCTCCTTCGTTTCAGGGTCCTTTGTTGAGGATGCTTGGTGTGTTAGAGAATCTCTCTCAAGGTAGTGCAATAGGTACGCCACAAGGTGCTTAGACAAGAGTAGGGGAGCAGACCCCAGGTCAGCAGCAGACTCCGAGTGTTTATGTTTAGGTGCCCCATCCACTAGTGCTTCCTATAGGTGTTGTTACTGCACAGATTGCTCCTGAGGTTATTTTGACAACAGCTAATCAGCAGTGCTATGAGAGGTTTCAGAAAATGAAACCACCCCAATTTTTGGGTGGTAAAAGTGAGGATGGTCATGTGTTCTTGACTTTTTTCCATGAGATGCTTGAGGTAGTGGGTATGGTGGATACTCTTGGTGTATGGTTTTTTGCACTTCAAATTTGTAATTGCACCAGAGAGTGGTGGAGGACTTTTGTGAGTTCTAGACCAATTGGATATCCTTCAGCAGCGTGTGATGTGTTGTTGAGTTCTTTCCATGACCACTTCATTATGTAGGCGTCAAGGAGGAGAGTCGTCTAAGCTTTGAGAGCTTGGTTCAGGGCAGTTTGTCTATGATCGAGTGTGAGGCATGTTTCTGTGAGATTTCTAGGAATGTTATGACTATTGTTCCGGATGAGGCAGAGAGAGTTCACCAATTTGTGAGAGGGATAACTTTCTCCGTTAGGCCTCATGTGTTCAGAGCAGCCAGAGTTGGGGCTTCTTTCCATTCCATTGTGAGCATTGCCAAGGAGGTAGACTTAATGGTATTAGAGGAGCTTGGGGATTCCAAGAGGGCTCGATTGTCTGGCCAGTTTTCTATTGCCTCATCTAGAGGTAGAGGTTTGCATAGAAGTAGTAGTTCATTTCAGCACCATGGACCGGTTCATGGATCTATACGACCAGCTGAAGGTCGGCAGTCAAGCAGAGGTTATTATTCTTTTGGCCGAGGTTGCCATGATAGTTCATTTAGCTTGCAACAGTAGTTATTTGTATGCAAATATTGTTATACTTATGGGTATTCAGGTTAATATATATGATAGTGTCCTCTACAAACTCATTCAGGACCCCATCGTTCTTATTCAGCTACTCCAACTAGAGATTCAGCGCCTCTGGCCAGGGGTCAAGATAGATTTCAGTCAGGTAGAGGTGGCAGGGCTATTGGTAGGGGCACTCCAGCTCCGCAGGGTGGAGGTAGAGGTTCTACTCATGCTGCAAGCGATCGAGGAGGATAGTTTTATGCTTTTCGTGGGAGGCATGAGGTTAAGACTTCCAATGTTGTGATAACAAGTATCATCCCAGTTTGCTATTGACCTGCTTCTGTATTGTTTGATCTAGGATCTACTTTTTCATATGTGTCCACCTATTTTGCTACAAGGTTTGATATGATGTTTTCTTGCATGAATGTGCCTATTCTTTTTTCTACACCAACGAGTGAATCCTTAGTGGTGGATCGAGTGGATCGATCCTATCTTGTTTCTTTAGCCGAATATGATACTTGGGTAGACCTGATCATTTTGGGGATGGTAGACTTTGACATTATCTTAGGTATGGATTGGCTTTCTCAGCATCATGCTATTCTAGATTGTTATGCTAAGATTGTGACATTAGCGATGTCGGGTGTCCCGAGAGTTGAGTGGAATGGTGCTAGTGGTTCTTACCCTAGAAAATTTATTTACTTCATTCGAGCTCAGAGATTGTTTGATATAGGTTGTTTTTCCTACGTGACTTTCATTTAGGATACTAATGTTGAGCCACCTCTCATGGATTATGTGCCCCTAATTCGAGAGTTTCCTACTGATCTTCCAAGTGTTCCTCCGGATAGGGATATTGATTTTGGTATTGACTTGGAGTTGGGCACTTAGCTCATCTCTACTGCTCTTTATTGTATTGCTCCAACTGAGGTAAGGAATTGAAGGATGAGTTACAGGATTTGTTAAGTAAGGGGCTTATTTGACCTAGTGTTTCTCCATAAGTGCTCTTGTGTTTTTGTGACGAAAAAGGATAGATCCATGAGGATATGTATTGATTACCGGCAGTTGAACAAAGTGACCGTGAAGAAAAAAATCATCTTCCTCGTATTGATTATTTGCTTGATCAGCTTCAGGGTGCATCTCTTTTCTCTAAGATTGATTTAAGGTCGCATTGTCACCAGCTGAAGATTAGGGATATCCCTAAGACAGCTTTCAAGTACCATTATGGGTAGTATGAGTTTCTTATGATGTCTTTCGGTTTGACTAACACCTCTACACAGTTCATGAAGTTGATGAACAAGGTGTTACAACCGTATTTGGATTCCTTTGTGATAGTATTCATTGACGACATCTTGGTGTACTACAAGACTGAAGAAGATCACGATCGGCATTTGCGAAATATACTTCAAAGGTTGAGGGAAGAGAAAATGTATGCTAAGTTCTCAAAGTGTGAGTTTTGGCTTAATTATGTGACATCTTTGGGACATGTGGTGTCCAAGGTGGGTATTGGGGAAGATCCAGCCAAGATTGAGGCAGTGAAGGGTTGGACCAAACCAACGCCGATTACTGAGATTTGGAGTTTTGTGGGACTTGTGGACTAGTACCGATGATTTTTCAGATCTTCTTCACTATTGCATCTCATTTAACTAGATTGACTCGGCAGAGTGTGATTTTCCCATGGTCTGGTGAGTGTGAGAAGAGATTTCAAAAGCTCAAGACCTTGTTGACGTCGGCTCTTATTTTGACTTTACCCAAGGAGGGTGTAGACTTCACTGTTTATTGTGATGTTTCTGGAGTTTGTTTAGGTGGTGTTATGATGCAGAAGGGTAAGGTGATTGCATATGTCTCTAGGTAGTTAAGAACCCATGAGAGGAACTACCCTACCCATGATTTAGAGTTGGCAGTTGTAGTGTTTGTGCTTTAGCTATGCCGACATTATTTGTATGGAGTTCATGGCAAGGTTTTCACAGATCATCGAAGTCTTCAGTATATCTTCGGTCAGAGGGATCTAAACCTAAGGCAGCGCAGATGGATTAAGCTACTAAAGGACTATTACATCATCATCTTGTATCATCCAAGGAAGGACAATGTGGTGACCAATTCTTTGAGTAGAAAGACTTCTAGCATGGGAAGTCTTGTCGCTATTAGTGTTGAGGAGAGACCATTGGCTAGAGATGTTCAGAGATTAGCCAGCAGTCTCATCCATTTGCAGATTTCTGAGGAGATGGGTTGTTTGATTACTTTTATTAAGGCTTGTTCTTCCTTAGTTGAGTAGATTCGTGAGAGCCAATTTGATGCCAAAAAGCTATGTCTCATTTGAGACAAGGTGATGAGAAGGAAATCCAAGGAGGATGCCTTGACTCTGAGGATGTCATGAGGATTAAGGGTAGGATTTGTGTGCCAAGGTAAGCGAGTTGGTTAGACTGATTCTTGAGGAGGCCTATTGTTCCCGATATTCTATCCACCTAGGTGTGACAAAGATGTTCATGACCTGAACCAGCACTATTGGTGGTGTGGTACGAAGAAGGATATTGCAAAAAAAAAAATCAAGGTGTTTGATTTGTCAATAGGTCAAGTGTGAGCACCAGCGGCCTGGAGGTATATCTCAAAGGATGTCTATTCCTAGTTGGAGGTGGGAACAGATCACTCTGGACTTTGTTGTGGACTACCTTCCACCGTGGGTAGTTATGACTCTATTTGGGTGGTTGTTGATAGGTTGACCAAGTCTGCCCATTTCATCTCGATTTAGGTGAAGTATACGGCAGAGAAGTTAGCCGAGCTTTATATCAATCAGATTGTTCGACTACATGGAGTGCCAGTTTCTATTGTCTCTTCTCGAGATTCCTTGTTCAATTCTCATTTCTGGAAGCTTTGCCACATGGTTTGGGTACTCGGTTAGCTATGAGTACAACTTTTCATCTTCAGACAGATGGTCAGTCCAAGTAGACGATTCAGGTATTGGAGGACATGCTCCGAGCTTGTGTGATCCATTTTGGTACTAGATGGAATCGACATTTGCTCATAGCAGAATTTGCCTATAATAACACTTATCATTCCAGTATTCAGATGGCCCTTTTTGAGGCATTGTATGAAAGACAATGTAGATCTCCAATCGGATGGTTTCATTCAGCTGAGATGGATTCATAGGATTGATATGCCACCATTTGAAGCACTGTATGGGAGGGGAGGTATATCACCCATAGGATGGTTTGAGGCTGGAGATGTGAAACCTTTAGGGGTTGATTTTGTGAAAGATGTTCAGGATAAAATGAGGAGTATTCAAGCTAAGCTTTTAGCAGTCCAAAGTAGACAGAAAAAGTATGCAGACCATAAGGTAAGAGTCGTGGCATTTTAAACTGGTGAGAAAGTTCTTCTTAAGGTGTCACCTATGAAAGGGGTGATGAGATTTGGCAAGAAGGGAAAGCTTAGTCCTCGATACATTGGACCATTTGAAATTCTTGATTATGTAGAACCAGTAGCGTATAGATTGGCTTTACCTCCTAACCTATCGGGAGTTCATCCGGTATTTCATGTGTCCATGTTGAAGAGATATCATGGTGACGGGGATTACATTATAAAATGGGACTCAGTGTTGCTAGACAAAGACCTTCATACCAATTGCAATTCTTTATTGTGATTTTTAGAAGTTGAGGACCAAATAGATTAAGTCCGTGAAAGTTCAATGGAAGCATCACCTAGTTGAGAAAGCTACTTGGGAGATCGGGAAGGACATGCGAGACGAAGTATCTCCAGTTGTTCGTCAATTCAGGTACTACTCTACCCTTACTTAAGCCCATTTTTCATAGTTTGTCACTCATGGACGAGTGGTGGGTAAATTGGTATCTATTGTAACGATATGTTCCCGTCGTTTTAAAAAAAAACTAACAGGGAAAAATTTTGGGTCGGAAAACTTTTTCGTAGTAACTTGAGAATTCCTAGCCTAGTCCAGATTTGGATGAAATCAAAGTCAAGCGAGGCTAGGGAAATCTGGTAACAAATGCAAGATCTAATTATGAATTTTATCGCACGAGTAGTTAGCTAAGACATTAAGGAACTCGTATGACTTTATGGAATCGAATTCGGGCGAGTAGAACTCTCCAAACTGATCTTAGCGTGAACGAGTAATTTTTTAGAGTCATGGGATGAAGGTGTGTTGTGAAATAGGGGTTTCAAACTCTTAATAAAATCGACTCACTATTTCTATGCAAGCCGCCAGGGGGGCCGCTATGGTGAGATGAGGGCCGCCATAGCGGGACAGTCGCGAGTTAAGTCGAAAATAATCCCCAAAAATGTTATTTTCTGCAAGTTTCGTTCTTGAGATCTAGGAGATGACCCCAAGTGATTTCTTGACAGTTTCCCACGACTTTTGGTGATAAAGGTAAGGTTTTCACTCCCCAAATCCATTTTTCGATCCGTAGAACGTAGAATCTTGATTACATATTGTTGGGGGAGAGTTTTGAACTGATTTAGATGGTGGGAAAAATCCCTAGCTGCACCTTAAGATCATGAGTTGGATCTTGGTTTATTGGGTTTGTTATAATCCGGGTAAATTAGGCCTTAATTATTTATCATTGTGTTGTATTAATTGTTTGTAGACCTAGAACAAGCAGAACGAATCGGGAAAGGGAATAATCAAGTTTCTTAGGAGGATTCAAGCTTGTTTTCGAAGTAGGTGATGGTTTGATTTCATGTTTGTGTGATGTATGTTAGTATTTGCTTCATTGTAATGCATGTATGTATGTGAATGTTGCACTATTGATCACATCAAATGCGAATGACTTTGAGCGAATGGTTATATGCCATGAATCAACACTTTATTGTATGATTATGAGAATGTACATTGTGATTGTGATTGTGGCTTGTTGAATGGATCGGGTGATACGTTCCAACACACTAACTAGGATCGGATGTCACGTACCGACATACATATTGGAACGGGTGTCACATTCCAACACACTAATTGGGATCAGGTACCACGTTCCGATACACTAATAGTTTGGGTGTGGGTTCCATAAGAGGACCATTGACATGTTATATATGTGTAATTACTTGAAATTGAAAATGTGGAATGGTACATTGCTCCTGAACTTATAATTGATATTGTATATGTTCGGTATATGTGTGGTTACTTGTTGTGACTACTCATTTATGTTGTGCTTATTGGAATAGTCGTGTGATCCTACCAATACACTATGGTTGTATACTGCTATTGCACTTACTCTTTCTTTGTTGAGTACAGGGCATCTTCAGGCGGCTACTGACAGACCTCATCTAGGATATCAGTGATCAATCGAATTGAAGGGTGAGTCAGTTCTTTCAGGATGCCATGAGTTCTCTATGTTTTAGTCCACTCTCTTCGGACTCAGACTTTCTAATTAGATATTTGTATGTTTAATTGAGTTGTACCCATTCTCTTTAGACTTGTTGAACTTTAGATGTTTTGGTACATTGACTTTCAGGTTCTAGGGGTTGTTCTTCCACATTAGTTGGTTAATTATTTGAACCTTGGAGTTTATGGGAACTCTATTTGATTTTTTCATTTAAACCTGCTTCCATATCTTTAAATGTTTAGTTCTTGGGTTAGCTAATTAGTATTAATGGTTCTCCCACCGGAAGGTTAGTGTGGGTGTCAATCACGATGGTCTGGGTCGTGACATACTCTCACATTGATCAGTGAGGATAGTCGTTGGAGGTACATTACCCATTGTTGCCAGCCAAGTCGATAACACAAATTTGTATGTATCGATATCCTTACTTGTGAGAAAAGCGCAGCCCAAAAGAATAGATTGTTCGTGCTGATTCACACCAACAAACAATGCAAAAGGATGTGCCATTGATTCACCAAGTAGGTTGTATCGAAACAAACAACATCACTAAACTCCCGATACGTATACTTGCAATGTGTGTGAACCCACACTACATTGCGAAGTCTTGCAGCATTATTTGTGTCGATTACATAAAAGAATAAGGAACCTTCACATATAGCCACTCAAAAATAGTCTAATTACTGTCCATAGCTATAGTTTGATAATTACAATTTGTAGCTACATGTTATATGGAGGAGAGAGGCGAGCGAGACTGGGAGAGAGAGAAGAGAGGAAAGAGGCAAGCGAGAAAGGGAAAAGAGTGGGAGAGAGGTGAATTATATATGTATATCGGTTAGATAATTGTATATTATACATATGTATTTGTATATATTGCGAGATTAGGAGAGGGAGGAGAGAGGTGAGCGAAATTGAGAGAGGGGGGAGAGAGCCGAGCGAGAGAGGACAGAGAGTGGGAGAGAGGTGAATTGTATATGTATATCGATTAGATAATTATATATTATACATATGCATTTGTATAAATGGCAAGCGAGATTAGGAGAGGGAGGAGAGAGGCGAGCGAGATTGGGAGAGGGATGAGAGAGGCAAATTGTATATGTATATCGGTTAGATAATTGTATATTACACATATATATTTGTATATTCTGGCGATTTATACATATACAAATATGACTTATTATACAAACTCGAAGTCAACCCACATAATTAATGTATAATGTTAGTCGTGAGTGGTAATTATAGCACTATAGCTATGATGAGTAATTAAGTAGTATAAGTTTGCTTACCCACGTAATTTTCCCTAAAAAAGTTCATCGTCCTTCATCTGCATGGAAGCAAAGAACTTTTGTATCGCTGCAGCATCGCAAGCCAATGTCCTCATCCTCCGTTGTTGAAGAATATAATTTCGACAATCTTTCGGAGTGCATCCCATTCTATCAGGACCACCTGCTTGGACTTTCAAAAGTCTAATGCTTTTGGCAAGTCTAATTCCTGCGATGTCATGGGCTTCAAGACTTCTCTTTAATGTCCTACTTATCTGCCTGTGGCAACATAAAAAACGTGATAAAGATGGTTCCAATTCATGGTTGTGCTCGGACGTAACTGTTGTAACCCGACGTGAACCATCAGCCAACACAATGCAATTAATTCTACATTTACAATCAACCCTTTTACTTGAATTCCTAGATGTTGTTTTTCTACTCTTATCACAAGTAAATGAGACATACCTAGCGTATTCACAGCCTTTCTTTTTTTAACTCTTTTTAACAACACCAAAACCAATTAAACGGCTATGTTCTTTATGAAATGCAAAAAGAGATTCAACACTACTAAAGACCATACCTGCAATAGGGCCTTCTATGTATTGTTGGTCTGTAAAATTATCATCATTGATTGTATCTTCGTCTTCATCCAATTCTTCGTCAACTTCATAGTCTTCTCTGTCACTAACACTTATTGATTCCTCTTGCTCCGGTTAATTCATTTCTTCATAAACCAAGTTAAGAAGACCTTCATCATCACTGTGCAAATATGCTTCAGGCCCATTATAATTTCGAAGATGCTATAATAGCAATTGAATTATAATCAAAGTTCAAGGGGACATGGATATTATAATTAGCCAATAGAATGTTCTTGATGCTATAACTTGCTAATGTATGTCATAAGAAATACCCTCTAGGTCATTTTAATTCGTTTTTCATACATTTCTTTTTACTTCTTTTCAAAAGGAATATTTTTTCCTGTTTTGACAACTTTTTAATTTTTAACTTATCACATGACATATTTAAAATGATAAGACTAAGGGTCCATTTAGATTAGCTTAAAAAAGTAGTTTTTAAGTTAAAAATAAAAAAAATCAAACTGAAATGACTTTTAAGTCAAAAAATAAAAAGTAGGAGATACCTATTTTTGGTTTTTGACTTATTTTAAGTTATTTTTTATATTTGTCAAACAATTTAAGAAGTCAAAAACTGACTTAAAAGTAGGTTTGACCAACTTTTAAATCAATCAAAACGGGCTCTAAAAGATATTTGCGCACATTCCACATATCATTAGTTTAAGAATATAAGATTCAAAAGTCTATTTATTTCTTAAATTCTATGTCAAGTCAAAACTAGATAATCAAATTGAAATTAAGAGAGTAATAAACATGAACAACAATTCTTTGGAAACGGTTGTTTGTAGGGATTATCTTTGAACGATTGCTAGCGCACTCTTGATCTCGCCACCAGAGATAGATATATGTGCCTGTATTATTAAGAATAGCCTTATCGGATATGACTCAAGGTTGTACCTGGTGTTACTATTCTCACAGAATTAGATCTGATTAGAATTTGACTGTCATGCATCACCTCGAATAAGTTCTTCAAATATCAAAATAGGATTTTCACCCATAAACATGAAATTTTACTTCTTTAGTGATCTACATTACTATTCTAAAACTACCGAAATCCTCCTACAAATCCTCAAAGGAATATAATAATAATAATAATAATAATAATAATAATAATAATAATAATAATAATAATAATAATAATAATAATAATAATTTATTAAAAGTGAGAACATGACCAACCAAAGATATGTACATATACTGTTACACATACAGCTCACTGCCACTCAATTATTTGTCCTGTAAACATACAAACATTCATAGTATTCTTCACATCAAAACATTGGTATTTTTCACTGTTTTGTCCTTACTTGATATGCTCTATTATATCCCATTTATTTCTCATAATTATATAATTTAATATAAGTGGCTCATCAATTTGATAATGACCTTCACGTACCTAATTATTTCTTCTGTCAGTTCACCCATTATGTTTCTTTTATTTTTTTTCATTAGAAAATTCACATAAATAAAAAATAAGGCAGTGCCATTATCAGTCAGCCATTGGGTTCCATTATATGAAAAAGGATATTCCCTTTTTCTGGCATGAAATTAGTGTACTAAACACATTTTCATTTCAATTATAAGACATTTCTTTATTTACTGATAATGACAAATACCTAATAATGACAAAATAAAATGGATTAAAAAATTAAGAACCCACGTCACCCCCATCTTCTTATTAACTTCTTATATTATATAATAATATACAAATACAAAATTTGACTCTCTAGTGTAAACACATGTTCAATTATGTATTAAGGGCCCACGGTGTGGTTCACACGCATTATTATACAAGGATTAAAATATTGAAAATTGAGATTATTTACATGGTAATTAATGATTAGAAAATTACTATAGATGTTGAAAAATTAACTGTATTAATTAGAGGTGTCAAAAATGAGCTGACCCGCCTAATTCGCTCAAAATTTTAAGGATTGAGCTCAACATAATTCGAATTGGGTTTAATCTCAACTCATTCAAGTCTTAACTTATTTTAAGAGAATCCTCAATTGAGCCCAATTTAGGGTGTGTTTGGTATGAAGGAAAATGTTTTCCAATTTTCTCATGTTTGGTTGGGCTAAATGTTTTGAAAAATATTTTTCAAATCAACTCATTTTCCTCAAATTTAAGAAAAATGACTTCCCTTCTAAATTTAAGGAAAACATTTTCAAAAACTCTCTTCCAACTTCAAATTACAATTATTTTTTTGTTGAAAAAATCAATTTATTTTGTCCCTACCCTCAAACC